>AWOL01S0154691.1:0-10288 GCA_000715115.1 Nicotiana otophora
AGTTAGAAAATAAAAACAAACATAAACATAATATCCACGAAGAGAGTCAAAGCTTACTCGATTCAGAGCTTGCTGCAATTCACAGAAAAGGCCCAACACATCACTAGGGCCAGTAGCGTCCTCTACCCCAGTGAAAAAATCGCAGAAGGGATCCTCCCCTTCATGAGATCGGTTCATCTCGAGGGCCCCTAAAACTTGGGCTTCCAAAATCACCCCTTCAGAAAATGCAGGGAAAGTGGGCGAGTCTTCTATTACTACTGGTCCAAGTGAGTCGCTTGGTGCATTTTCTTTGGTTTGAAGAGAGTCAAGGACGGGCCCTTCAGACATATCCATTATTCGTTGACTTCGATGGGATATATCCTCCATCCCCAACAGCTCGGGGACTTTGCCCAAATCATTCTCCGATGTACCCTCAGTTTGAGGCGGAGCCTTGTAAACCACCATTGATCCAGCTGCCTGTGGGGCATCAATGGTTTTCTTCACTCGGGCCACCAGTTCGGACCCGTCATCCTTTTCTTCTTCCTCGTCCTCATCCCTCAAACACCGAACTGATTCTAAGGTTAAAGGCATGGTATTCTTCCTCGACTTACGAGCCTTCAGGTTTGGGTTTTCGAAAGTAGAGGCCCTTTTTCTCTTATTATCCTTCCCCAGTTTAGAAACTGGGGCCGAAATTTCCTCCTCGCCGGACAGAGGTGGCAAAACCGCATCCTTGCCCAAACCTGCACACAAGAAAATTGATTTGAGTATATGAAAAACAGTTTGAACTATCAATGATGCGAGAGAGGAGCTAACCATGATATTTTCCTCCCATCGGCCCTTTGAGAAATCGCGCCATGAGCGCTCGGCATACGTAGAAGTCAAAGCCAGGGCCCGTACCCAGTCCTTGAGGTCGGGATACACACAGGGCATCCAAGGAACCGCCACACCACAAAAGGGGATATCAGTAAGAAAGGAAACGAAGGGAAAAAACAATGGGAGATAACAACCGAGTTACACTTACGCTTCATGTTCCATTCTTCGAGAAATGGCATCTTCTCGGCCGGTATTAGATCTGGTGTCTTCACTCGAACAAACCTTCCCATCCAGCCTCGATCCTTGTCCTCATCTATGCTGGAGAACAAAACCTTGGTAGCCCGACTTTGTAGTTTTATTAACCCGCCTAGAAAGAGGCGGGGCCAGTACAATCTAATGAGGTGGTCGAGGGTGAAAGACATCCCCTCGAGTTTTCTCACAAAGAAATGGATAAGAATAGCGATCCGCCAAAAAGAAGGGTGGATTTGGCCTAAGGTTATTCGGTATTTACAACACAAATCTATGATAACAGGGTCGAGGGGGCCTAACGTGAAAGGGTAAGTGTACACACTTAAAAACCCTTCCACATGAGTATTAATATCCACTTCGGGAGAAGGGACTACCACTTCTTTGTTCCCCAGTTACAATAATTTTTTATCTGTTCGAGATATCCCCCGGTTATCAAACACAAATACCTCGATATTGGCTCACATCGGCCCGGAACCGAAGAGCCTTTGTCGACCTTAAAATCGGACGTAAGAACACACGCCACGGGAACGCACTTCTCAGGCCGTGGATCCACCGGTGTTTTGTCGGTGGCAGATTGGGAAGAAGAATTTTTTTATTTTTGGCGGGCAATTTTTGATGTTTTCACCATTTTGGGATTTAGAGAAGGAGATAACAAAGATTTGGTGTTTTGGAAAAAGGATTTAGCAGAGAAGAATCACAGATTTGCGGATGAACTCAAAAGATACGAAAAAGAACTTGGAAAATTTAGAAGATTGAAGATGTAAAAGTAATAAATGGTAAAAGGAAGGGCTATTTATAGATTGAAGTAAGGCCGGTTCAATATCAGCGGTGGCCGATCATTGTGTGAGACGCATTAAATGCCTCGGTAAACTAAATCGACGGGATAGCGATCATGTACGTCATGGTTCGGATCGATGCAAATGTCAGTGCATATCCAATCGAGCCATTGAGAAATCATATAGTTTCTCGCTACATCCTTCCCATGAATTGATGGGACTATCTGTATACGGTAAAAACTGGTTAGTCCTTCGTAAGAGCTGGTCAAAATGGTAATGCATTGGATCAAAGATCTGGTTGAGGCTTCAAGTAAGGTCATCAAATTTCGAGCCCCAGGGACTGACCTATATTGAGCTCGATATTATTATCGAGCTCGAATCCAAATCGAACTATGATGAAGTTATCGAGCTATGAGGCAAAGCACAATTATCGAGCGCAAGGTTCATAGGCCGACCGGCACAGACCCCGAATCGATACCGGACTCCGAATCAGAGTCGAGCTCAAGTTAAGAGCGAGAGCGAGAGTCAATACCGAGCTCGAGTCAATATCAAGCTCATAGAAAAGAGCCATTGCAACCGCACTAGGGGAGAGAATCCTGGCAGGAATTAGGGAAAAGCTAATAAATCATGGGCTCCCCACTGTGTATTTTTTATTATATCTAAAGTAGGATCCCTCCACTATAAAAGAGATGATTGTTGTTTCTGTAAGGGGATATTCACATTGTAACAGGAATCCTATTTTTTCATATTGAAAGATTAATCTTTTGAGCTCCATTACTTCATCTTATTTTTCTCATTCATTTTCCTCCTTTCTACTGTGTTTATCTTTCATTCTTTATAGCCAAGATTATATTTTTCTATTTCTCTTTACGATTTGTGTCGAGTTATACCACATACCCTTAGAAATACGTACAAATTCAACTCTATCCAATTTTTTTGGTAAACAGTTTGGCACCCACCGTGGGGCTAACGATAATAGTGGTTATTTGGTACAAATCCGCAAAACACACCATTTTACGCTTGTTTCTGGATTAGCAACAACGAGCTATCAATTAAATGGCCTTACCTACCGACAACGAAGTTGGTCTTCAAGGTGAGAACAATAATTTGACACCCAGGACCGAAAGGCCGCATGTCAACGCCATTGAAGCTCTAGTTGAAGAGCCATTAGACGTTAATTCGCATGTGGCCATTGAGGCCAACCTACAATCTGAATCAGAAAATAGCATTCATGGTGGCACTCGATCTGCAGCTCGAGATACCCATAACGTCGAAGAACTACGTGCAAATTCAATGTTATGCCCCCAAGTATTACGTCGATGTTACATTCCGTATTTTCATACGTTAAAGCTTCGTCGTAAGTTAATCGACGTAAGGTCGTGAATGAGATTATTTTGGGATTATAAGGATTATGCTATTTCAAATAAGTAATAAGTAAATTTGCGAAGGAGAGAGGGTAAGAAAATCGAAGATAATGAGTTTCATCGAAGTTTGGCAATTTGGGATAAAATACGGTCCAAGCTATAATACCCCGTAATACAAGATACTACATGACCTTGATAGTGAGGTGTATAAGGTGTGCTAAAAATGATCAATATTTTAAGTAATTTGAGATAATTTTTAATTATGTGGATAACAGGGTATTATGGATTTTTAGTGGAAGATTAACTAAGTAATTAAGCTAATTAAGTAATTTTGGATAAGCTTAATAAAAATCCTATCCTCAATGTGGCAGCCCAAGGTTGTCTTGATCAAGCCAAGAAATGACTCTTAAGTCATGTAAAATGGTGGCACATATTAAGAAGAATTTTGTGACTAAGTCATCTAAAGTGGGGCCCACATCTATGTATAAGATATCTCAAACTTAAGAGTCTCATGACTCTTAAGAGTCTCATCACGTTACTTTGAGTCATTCAGATATGCATTTGCATATATCACATAAGCAATGTAATATCTTCAACAATTCAAAAAAAATGTTAGCAACGGGGATTTTGCTACAAAAACCATACGAGACTATGTAATGTTATGGCAACGGAATTTTGCGATTCTTAGGGAGTACGGTGCAATCTTTCTCAAAGAATATCATATGGATTTTTCCCTACTTCAATCCGTCGTTATGTGTTGTCGCAATTGACGTGTGTTAGAGGGATTGTCATGAGAATCGGCTCAGGTATGTTAAGGCTATCCCTTCTTTCTTTTGGCATGATCCAAATGATATAAATGAAACTAGCAAAATACGCAACTTTCATAAATGACTATATTCATAGAAATACTAGGGGTGTCTATATTCTTGATTCCCCATGTGTCTTATTATTCTATCATCTGTTCATGGGTCACAGAAAATATGTAAGTTAATAAATTTGTTTTATGATACGAATAAGAGGCATAATGGTCTTATGACACTCCGTAAGATTTTATTGACGTACTTATCATGCATTTCATTCATTTACATTGACCCATGACCAGATGGCATTATATATGCGTATATATGTATATTATATGTATATGGTATATGGGAAAAGGTTACGACGTTACATACGCACCACCACCTGATCAGCAAGTATACGTTGATAATTTGCCCACAGTGGCCGAGATGATTTGATGGGAAGCCCTCATAGGCTTGATGATGTTATGAACGCATATACCTAAGCATGGTATGACATTTATACGAATATGTATGACGTTGTAAATATTAATGATTCACAGAGTTATTCGGACTTACATGTCGAGTCTTTTACTCCATGTTTCTCTCATGTCTATTACTTACAGATTTTCATTCCTTACATACTCGGTACATTATTTGTACTGACGTCCCTTTTGCCTGTGGAAAGTGGGAGAGTCTTTGATTAATACTGCCCCAAGTGAGTCGCTTGGGGCGTTCTCTTCAGTTCGAAAAGAGTCAGGGATGGGCCTTTAAGACATATCCACCATCCGGTGACTTTACCCAAATCTTTCTCTGATGTACCCAAAGTTAGAGGCGGAGCCTTGTAAACCACCATCGATCCAGCTGCCTATGCGGCATCGATGGTGTTTTTCACTCGGGCCGCCAGTTCGGACCCGTGGTCCTTTTCTTCTTCCTCGTCTTCATGCCTCAGACAGCGAACTAATTCTAAGGTNCATATATCACATAAGCAATGTAATATCTTCAACAATTCAAAAAAAATGTTAGCAACGGGGATTTTGCTACAAAAACCATACGAGACTATGTAATGTTATGGCAACGGAATTTTGCGATTCTTAGGGAGTACGGTGCAATCTTTCTCAAAGAATATCATATGGATTTTTCCCTACTTCAATCCGTCGTTATGTGTTGTCGCAATTGACGTGTGTTAGAGGGATTGTCATGAGAATCGGCTCAGGTATGTTAAGGCTATCCCTTCTTTCTTTTGGCATGATCCAAATGATATAAATGAAACTAGCAAAATACGCAACTTTCATAAATGACTATATTCATAGAAATACTAGGGGTGTCTATATTCTTGATTCCCCATGTGTCTTATTATTCTATCATCTGTTCATGGGTCACAGAAAATATGTAAGTTAATAAATTTGTTTTATGATACGAATAAGAGGCATAATGGTCTTATGACACTCCGTAAGATTTTATTGACGTACTTATCATGCATTTCATTCATTTACATTGACCCATGACCAGATGGCATTATATATGCGTATATATGTATATTATATGTATATGGTATATGGGAAAAGGTTACGACGTTACATACGCACCACCACCTGATCAGCAAGTATACGTTGATAATTTGCCCACAGTGGCCGAGATGATTTGATGGGAAGCCCTCATAGGCTTGATGATGTTATGAACGCATATACCTAAGCATGGTATGACATTTATACGAATATGTATGACGTTGTAAATATTAATGATTCACAGAGTTATTCGGACTTACATGTCGAGTCTTTTACTCCATGTTTCTCTCATGTCTATTACTTACAGATTTTCATTCCTTACATACTCGGTACATTATTTGTACTGACGTCCCTTTTGCCTGTGGAAAGTGGGAGAGTCTTTGATTAATACTGCCCCAAGTGAGTCGCTTGGGGCGTTCTCTTCAGTTCGAAAAGAGTCAGGGATGGGCCTTTAAGACATATCCACCATCCGGTGACTTTACCCAAATCTTTCTCTGATGTACCCAAAGTTAGAGGCGGAGCCTTGTAAACCACCATCGATCCAGCTGCCTATGCGGCATCGATGGTGTTTTTCACTCGGGCCGCCAGTTCGGACCCGTGGTCCTTTTCTTCTTCCTCGTCTTCATGCCTCAGACAGCGAACTAATTCTAAGGTTAAAGGGATGGTATTCTTCCTCGACTTACGAGCCTTCGATTTTGGTTTTTCGGAAGTAGAGGCCTTTTTTCTCTTATTATCCTTCGCCAGTTTAGAAACCGGGGCCGAAGTTTCCTCATTACCAGACAGAGGTATCAAAACCGCATCCTTGCCCAAACCTGCACACAAGAAAATTAATTGAAGTATGTGGAAAATAGCTCGAACTATCAATGATGCGAGAAAGGAGATTACCATGATTTTTGGCCTCCCATCGGCCCTTTGACAAATCGCGCCATGAGCGCTCGGCGTACGTAAAAGTTAAAGCCAGGGCCCGTACCCAGTCCTTGAGTTCGGGAACCGCACAAGGCATCCAAGGAACTGCTACACCACAAAAAGGGATATCAGTAAGAAAGGAAACTAAGAGGAAAAACAATGGGAGATAACAACCGAGTTACACTTACGATTCATGTTCCATTATTCGGGAAATGGCATCTTCTCGGCCGGTATTAGATCTGACGTCTTCACTCGAACAAACCTTCCCATCTAGCCTCGATCCTTGTCCTCATCTATGCTCGAGAATAGAACCTTGGTAGCCCGGCGCTGTAGGTTTATTAACATGCCTCGAAAGAGGCAGAGGCAGTACAATCTAATGAGGAGGTCGAGGGTGAAAGACATCCCCTCGATTTTTCTCACAAAGAAATGGATCAGAATAACGATCAGCCAAAAAGAAAGGTGGATTTGGCCTAAGGTTATTCGGTATTTACGGAAACAATCTATGATAACAGTGTCGAGGGGGCGTAACGTGAAAGAGTAAGTGTACACACTTAAAAACCCTTCCACATGAGTAGTAATATCCACTTCGGGAGAAGGGACTACCACTTCTTTGTTCCCCTAATTACAATTTTGTTTTATCTGTTCGAGATATCCCCTGGTTATCGAACACAAATACCTTGATACCGGACCACATCGGCCCGGAACTGAAGAGCCTTTGTCGAACTTAAAATCATAGGTAAGAACACACATCGCGGGAACCCACTTCTCAGGCCGTGGATCCACCGGTGTTTTGTCGTCGGCAGATTAGGAAGAAGAAGTTTTTATTTTTAGGGGATGCTTTTTGATGTTTTCACAATTTTTGGATTTAAAGAAGGAGATAACAAAGATTTGGTGTTTTTGAAGAAGGATTTTGCAGAGAAGAATAACAGATTTGCGGATGAACTCAGAAGATACGAAAAAGAACTTAGAAAATTTGGAAGATTGAAGATGTAAAAGTGATAAATGTTAAAAGGAAGGGCTATTTATAGATTGAAGCAATGGCGGTTCAATATCAGCGGTGCCCGATCACCGTCCGACACGTATTAAATGCCTCGGTAAACTAAATCGACGGGATAGCTATCACGTACCTCGTGGTCGGGCTCGATGCAAATGTCACTGCATATCCAATCGAGCCATTGAGAAATCATATCGTTTCTCGCTACATCCTACCCAAGAAACGAGGGGGCTATCTGTATACGGTAAAAATTGGTTAGTCCTTCGTACGAACTGGTCGAAATGGTAATGCATTGGATCGCAGATCTGGTTGAGGTCCGAAGTCAGGTCATCAAATTTTGGGCCCCAGGGACCGACCTATATCGAGCTCGATATAATTATCGCGCCCGAATCCAAATCGAACTATGATAAAGTTATCGACCCCGAATCTATACCGGACTCTGAATCATAATCAAGTTTTAGTTAAGAGCGAGAGCTCGAGTCAATATCGAGCTCAAAGACAAGAGCCATTACAACCGCACTAGGGGAGATAATCCTGGCAGAAATTAGGGAAAAGCTAATTCATCATAGGCTCCCCACTATGTATTTTTTATTATATCTAAAGTAGGATCCCTCAACTATAAAAGGGATGATTGTTGTTTCTATAAGGGGACATTCACATTGTAACAGGAATCCTATTTTCTCATATTGAAAGATTAACCTTTTGAGCTCCATTACTTCATCTTATTTTTCTCATTCCTTTTCCTCCTTTCTGCTGTGTTTATCTTTCATTCTTTATAGTCAAGATTGGATTTTTCTATTTCTTTTTACGATTTGTGTCAAGTTATACCATATACCCTTAGAACTAGGTGCAAATTCAACTCTATCCAATTTTTTGGGTAAACAGTTTGGCACCCACCATGGGGCTAAGGATAACAGTGGTTATTTGGTACAAATCCGCAAAACACGCCATTTTACGCTTGTTTTTGGATTAGAAACAATAAGCTATGTATTAAATGGCCTTACCTATCGACAACGAAGCTGGTCTTCAAGGTGAGAACAACAATTTGATGCCCAGGACCGAAAGGCCGCTTGTCAACGCCATTGAAGCTCGAGTAGAAGTGCCATTAGACGTTAATTCCCATGTGGCCATTAAGGCCAACCTACATTCTGAACCTGAAAATAGCATTCATGGTGGCACTCGATCTGCAGCTCGAGATATAACATCGAAGAACTACGCACAAATTCAATGTTGCGCCCCGCAGTATTACGTCGATGTTACATTCCGCATTTTCGTACGTTAAAGCTTCGTCGTAAGTTAATCGACATAATTTTGGGAATGAGATTATTTTGGGATTACAAGGATTATGCTATTTCAAACAGGTGATAAGTAAATTTGCGAAGGAGAGAGGGTTAGGAAATCGAAGAAAATGAGTTTCGTCGAAGTTTGCCAATTTGGGATAAAATACGGCCCAAGCTATAATACCCCGTAATACAAGGTACCACATGCCCATTATAGTGAGGTGTATAAGGTGTGCTAAAAATGAGCAATATTTTAAGTAATTTGAGATAATTCTTAATTATGAGGATAACTGGGTATTATGGATTTGTAGTGGGAGATTAACTAAGTAATTAAGCTAATTAAGAAATTTTGGATAAGCTTAATAAAAACCCTATCCTCAATGTGGCAGCCCAAGGTGGTCTTGATCAAGACAAGAAATGACTCTTAAGTCATGTAAAACGGTGGCACATATTAAGAAGTATTTTGTGACTAAGTCATCCAAAGTAGGGCCCACATCCATGTCTAAGATAGCTCAAACTTAAGAGTCTCATCATGTTACTTTGAGTCATTCTGATATGCATTTGCATATATCACATAAGCAATCTAATATCTTCAACAATTCCAAACAAATGTTAGCAACGTGGATTTTGCTACAAAAACCACACGAGACTATGTAATGTTATGGCAACGGGATTTTGCGATATAAGGGAGCACAGTGCAATCTTTCTCAAAGAATATCATACGAATTTTCCCCTACTTCAACCCGCTGTTACATGTTGTTGCAATTGGCGTGTGTTAGAGGGATTGTCATGAGAATTGGCCCAGGTATGTTAAGGCTATCCCTTCTTTCTTTTGGCATGCTCCAAATGATACAAATGAAACGAGCAAAATACGCAACTTTCATAAATGACTATATTCATAGAAATACTAGGGGTGTCTATATTCTTGATTCCCCATGTGTCTTATTATTCTATCATCTGTTCATGGGTCTCCGAAGATATGTAAGTTGATAAATTTGTTTTATGATATTAATTAGAGGCATAATGGCTTATGACACTCCGAAAGATTTTATTGACGTACTTATCATGCATTGCATTCATTTACGTTGACCCATGACCAGATGGCATTATATACGTGTATATATCTATATTATATGTATATGGGATATGGGAAAGGTTACGGCGGTATATACGCACCACCACCTGATCAACTGGTATACGTTGATGATTTGCCCACAGTGGCCGAGATGATTTGATGAGATGCCCTCATAGGCTTGATGATGTTATGAACGCATATACCTAAGCATGGAATGACATTTATACGTATATGCATGACGTTGTAAGTATTAATGATTCACAGAGTTATTCAGACTCACATGTCGAGTCTTTTACTCCATGTTTCTCTCATGTCTATTACTTACAGATTTTCATTCCTTACATACTCGATACATTATTTGTACTGACGTCCCTTTTGCCTGGGGATGCTGCGTTTCATGCCCGCAGGTCCGGATAGACAGGTTGAGAGTCCTCCAAGTAGGCTATCAGCTCAGTGGAAGGTGTTGTTGCGCTTTATTTGCTCCGGAGTTGCTTGTTTGGTCAGTATGATTTAGACATGTATTGTTTGTATGATGGGGCTCTAACCAGATCTTTATGACAATTAT
>AWOL01S0154753.1:0-13396 GCA_000715115.1 Nicotiana otophora
AGTATGTCCGTAGAAATTGATAATGACCAAATGTATGCATAGTAAGAATTTAAGTATATGAGTTTTAAATTTATTATTGAAATATCTATTATGTATGTGTATACGGGTAAAACCCGGCTCGATGTTCGATCGAGTTTCCAACCTCCCTAATTAAGGCCAGGGTCGAAATATAATCGGGTAAAAGTCGAGCTCGAAGTTCGGTCTTACATCCAAACACAATCAGCCAAGATCGAAATATGGTAATTAAGATCGGACCCAAAGCATTGTTAAAATTAGTCATCGACACCACCCGATTTTCCCTCGAGTTTACCGAAGTCATAACCGGTCCCGGTCATAACGGTCTCAACGAATATATTGCTAGCTTATCCGACAGGGGTCCGAAATTCCTGTAACTAACCGGACATTATGACAGAAATCACGGAACATACCAAAAAAGGGACCAACGGTCAACAAATTAAAGGCCTTTTTACCTTTTATGGAATAATAGGATAATACCTGAAAAGTAGGTTCCCCTAATATATAAAGGGGGCCTCACAATTCATGAAAGACATTGTAACATACACTCATAAGCAATACATTACCGTTATTCTCTAAATTCTTATTTTTTTGTTATCTTGGTGTCAATCAAAGTACATTCGACTCAAGGGTGGTCAGCTTTCCTAGGCCGAAACCCAATCCGTGTGGTTTGCAGTTAGTTTATCGTTATTTATTTCAATTGCAATCTAATTTATCGCTTTGTATCAAGTTAATCCGCATATCCTTTAAACCACGAACAAATTTATTTGTTATCCGATTTTGAGGGTAAACAGTTTGGCACCCACCGTGGGGCTAAGGATAATTGAGGCAATTTGATACTAATCATCATAACATACCCTATTTTACACTTGTTCTTTGAAGTGTTTCTGATTTCAGGTCAGGATCGAAATGTCAAACCCACAATCTGCCCCTCTAAACATAGACACGGAATTCGGCCACCACGGTAGGAACAATAATGTAGCGCTCGGTAACAAGGCAACACCGGTCGATCTTGGTAGAATCCTGGTGGTGGTTCCCATCGACGCCTGTTCGCATATGGCCATCGATACAAACCAGCCCACCGACCCCGAAAACAGCGTGCGTAGGGAAGTGCATTCGATTTTCCAAAACACTCACAACGGCAAAAATGATGGGATCAACATGCGTATGAGCTTCGAAATGCTACAGGCTCAATAGACGGCGATAGCTCAGTTGCAGAACCAAGGTCGAACACCGAGCAGGAATGAACCCGAGCTCTCCCGGGAAGCCATCCGTAGAAATGAACAAATCTCGGAAAAAACGAGCGAGAGTGAATCGGGGACTAATCCCGAAATCCTAAAATTACTCGAAGAATTGACGAAATGGATAGAAACATGGGAAAAGAAAATCGAAGCCAATGATAAAAAGGTGGAAACCTACAATTTCAGAGTCCACCAAATCCCAGGAGCACCCCCGATAGTGAAGGGCCTGGATTCCAAGAAATTTATTCGAAGGCATTTTCCTCCGAGTGCGGCTCCGAAGCATATCCCCAAAACGTTTCGCATGCCCGAAATCCCTAAGTACAACTGAACGACCGACCCAAACGAGCATGTAACCTCTTATACATGCGCCATCAAAGGGAATGACTTGGAAGATAATGAGATCGAGTCTGTCTTGTTGAAAATATTTGGAGAGACCCTGTCAAAGGGAGCAATGACATGGTACTACAACCTTTCTCCTAATTCTGTTGACTCGTTTGCTGTGATTGCGGATTCCTTCGTAAAAGCACACGGCGGTGCTATAAAGGTCTAGACCAGGAAGTCATACCTTTTCAAAGTAAAGCAAAGGGATAAGGAGATGCTTTGAGAGTTCGTTTATTGATTCCAAATGGAAAGGATGGATTTGCCCTCGGTCGTGGACGATTGGGTCATTCAGTCTTTCACCCAAGGACTTAACATTCGAAGCTCATTGGCTTCACAGCAGTTGAAACAGAACTTGGTAGAATATCCAGCCATCACTTGGACCGACGTCCATAACCGTATCAATCGAAAATCATGGTCGAGGATGACCAACTCGGGACCCCTTCGGGATCCGTACACCCAATCTGGATAGCTGACTGAGTCAAGAGAGACACCGATCATGAACTTAGATCAAGACGGTATTGGTATCAACCGTACAATAGGGACCGAAGAAGCGGTGGATCTGGCCGAAACCCTATGAGAAATGAAAGAAAGAATGACCGAGGACAAAACAACCGAGGACTCATGGGCAAAAATAGTTTCGACAAACCCATCGGGCCTAAAGAAGCACCGAGGATGTCAGAGTATAATTTTGGTGTCGATGCCTCTACTATCATGTCTGCCATCAGACATATCAAAGATACCAAATGGCCTCGAACTTTACAATCTGATCCAGCCCAAAGGGATCCTAACCTTATATGCAAATATCACGGCACTCACGGTCACAGAACGGAAGACTGTCAACAATTAAGGGAAGAGGTAGCCCGACATTTCTAAATAATCGGGCCAAAAACCATTTCAGGAACATAGATTCGAACAAACGAACCGAACCAGAAGAACCTCAGCACGTCATAAACATGATCATCGGTGGGGTCGATATTCCCCAGGGACCGATGTTTAAGCGTACCAAACTTTCCATCACAAGGGAAAAACGGACTCGAGATTACCTATCAGAAGGGACCTTGTCATTCAATGACAAAGACATAGAGGGGATCACACAGCCCCACAATGACGCACTGGTAATATCGATACGCATAAATAAATATCGAATTAAACGTGTGTTGATTGATCCAGGTAGCTCGGCCAACATCATCAGATCGAGGATCGTGGAACAACTCGGCCTACAAGGTCAGATTGTACCTGCAGTCCGAATTCTAAACGGGTTCAATATGGCCTGTGAGACCACTAAAGCACAAATAACATTACCGGTGAACATTACCGGAACCATTCAGGAAATCAAGTTCGATGTAATCGAGGGGGACATGATATACAACGCTTTGCTTGGGAGGCCATGGATTTGCAACATGAGAGCAGTACCCTCGACATTATACCAGGTGCTGAAATTCCGAACTCCCGAAGGAACCAAAACAGTGTACGGGGAACAACCGGCCGTAAGGGAGATGTTCGTAGTCGATGAGGTGATCTCGACGTCCACTCTCTCGGTATCTAAGGGTACGGATCAGGTGATCAAATATGGGGCCAAATAGCAATCACCTATACTGACCTCAACAAAATTGGAGGAATGAGGAATAGACGAGGATGGCGATTACGGAGTCCCCAGGTCATTCATAACCCCCGATGATTCCGATGCTACAAAGTCAACGATCGAGAAACTGGAGCAAGTCATATTAAGCAAACACTTGCCCGATCGAAAGGTATACCTAGGTACTGGGTTAAACCCCGAGCTCAGGAAAAAACTCATTCAGTTTCTTATAGCTAACAAAGATTGTTTTGCTTGGTCCCACCTCGATATGACAGGGATACCATCGAAAGTAACCACTCACAAGCTAAGCTTAGATCCAAAGTTCCACCCGGTCAAGCAGAAGAGGAGGCCCCAGTCCGAGGCCAAACATGCTTTCATCAAGGATGAGGTATCTAAACTCCTTAAAATAGGGTCCGTTCGGGAAGTTAAATACCCGAATTGGTTAGCAAACGTAGTGGTAGTTCCCAAGAAAGGGGATAAATTAAGAATGTATATAGACTATAAGGATTTGAATAGAGCATGTCCCAAGGACTTCTTCCCATTGCCCAACATTGATCGCATGATCGATGCCACGGCCGGCCACGAGATCCTCAGTTTTCTCGATGCCTACTCCGAGTACAACCAAATATGGATGAACCCGGATGATCAAGAAAAAACCTCCTTTTATCACTAAATACGGCACATACTGCTATAATGTAATGCCATTAGGGTTAACAAATAATGGTGCCACATACCAACGCCTAGTAAACCGGATGTTCGAAGAAGAAATAGAAAAATCAATGAAAGTGTACATTGATAATATGTTGGTTAAGCCCCTGCGAGCAGAGGACCATTTAAAACAATTACAGGAAACCTTCAACGTATTGAAAAATGCAATATGAAGCTGAACCCGAGAAATGTGCGTTCGGAGTTGGATCGGGTAAATTCCTCGGATTCATGGTATCCAACCGAGGAATCGATATTAATCCTGATAAGATCAAAGCCATCGAATATATCACGGTAGTAGATAAGGTAAAGGTCGTGTAGATGCTAACTGGGTGCATAGCCGCTCTAGGGCGATTCATCTCGAGATCCTCCGATAAAAGTCACTGATTCTTCTTATTATTGAAGAAAAAGAGTAACTTTTCATGGACTCCGGAATGCCAACGGGCCTTGGAAGAGCTCAAGCAATATCTATCGATCCTGCCGTTGCTCCACACGACGAAGATAGATGAACAGTTATACCTATATTTGGCGGTCTCGGGACGGTTAGCCAAGTGGATCGTTGAGGTCAGCAGGTACGACATTGAATATCGGCCCCGAACCGCCATTAAATCCCAAATTCTGGCAGACTTTGTGGCCGATTTTACTCCGGCACTGGTACCCAAAGTTGAAAGAGAGTTATTATTAAACTCAGGGACTTCTCCAGGAATCTGGGCCCTCTTTACATATGGGGCCTCAAACGTGAATGGGTCCGGACTTGGTATCGTGTTAAAACCACCAAAAGGTAATGTAGTTAGACAATCTATTAGAACTATAAGATTGACTGACAATGAGGCCGAATATGAGGCCATGATTGCAGGTCTTGAACTAGCTAAATGTTTGGGGGCGGAGGTGATCGAAGCTAAGTGCGATTCACTCCTTGTGCTAAACCAAGTTAATGGGACTTCCGAGGTAAGAGAAGAAAGAATGCAGAGATACCTAGATAAATTACAGGTAACTCTACACCGGTTCAAGGAATGGACTCCACAACACGTGCCTCGAGATCAAAACAACAAGGCCGATGCCCTCGCAAATTTAGGGTCATCGGTAGAAGACAATGAGCTTAATTCACGAGCAGTCGTACAACTAATGAAATCGGTAGTCGAAGAGGGCCATGCCGAAATAAACACAACGAGCCTAACATGGGATTGGAGAAACAAATACATAGAATATATGAAAACCAAAAAATTGCCCTCGAATCCAAAGGAATCGAGGGCCCTATGTACGAAGGCAGCCCGGTTTAGTTTGTCCGAGGATAGAACCTTAGTCAGAAGAACATTCGATGGACCGATCGCGATATATTTGGGATCAGGAGATACCAAATACGTTTTGAGGAAAATTCACGAAGGCACTTGCGGAAATCATTCAGGTACCGAAGCACTAGTACGAAAATTAATCATGGTCAGTTACTACTGGATCTACATGGAAAAAGACGTTAAGGAATTCGTACGAAGATATGATGAATGCCAAAGTCATGCTCCGATGATTCATCGAGCCAGAGAGTTGCTACATTCGATCTTATTACTATGGCATTCATGAAATGGGGTATGGACATCGTTGGCCCGCTTCCACGAGCACCCGGTAAGGCCCAATTTATTTTGTTTATGACTGACTATTTTTCTAAATGAGTGGAAGCCCAAGCATATGAGAAGGTCAGAGAGAAGGAGGTCATCGATTTTATCTGAGACTATATCATATGTCGGTTCAGAATATTGGCCGAAATCGTGTGCGACAATGGGAAATAATTTATTGGCAGTAGAGTAAGTAAGTTTCTCTAAGACCATAAGATAAAAAGGATCTTATCAACTCCCTAACACCCTAGTGTAAACGGACAAGCAGAATCCACCAATAAAACCATAATCCAAAACCTCAAAAAGAAGTTGATCGATGCCAAACGAAAATGGAAGGAAATCGTGCCCGAAGTCCTGTGGGCATATCGTACGACTTTGAAATCTAGTACCAGGGCCACACCATTCTCACTAGTTTATGGCACCGAAGCCATGATACATGTCAAAGTCGGAGAATCAAGTCTCAAGTTTCGATACGCTGCCGAAGAAACCAATACCGAGACCTTGAACACAAGTTTGGAGCTACTAGATGAGAGACGTGATGCCGCCCTCATTCGAATAGCGGCCCAGAAACAAAGAATCGAGAGATATTACAATCGAAGAGCCAACCTCCGACACTTCAATCTCGGGGACTTGGTATTGAGGAAGGTCACATTAAACACTCAAAATTCGAATGAAGGAAAACTGGGAAGGCCCGTATCAGATTATTAAGACTGCCGGAAAAGGGTCGTACAAACTTGAAACAATGAACGGTGACCGAATAACTGGAACATAACCCACTTGAAGCGATATTATTGCTAAGGTACGACTCCGACCATCTTCTTTTACTAAGCTATATTTTTAACACTTGTACGTACCCAACACAATTCTTTGGGCTTGAAAGCACGTGTTGCACTCTTTTTTCCCTTGATCCGGTTTTATCCCAAATAGGTTTTTCAAAAAGGTTTTGAACGAGGCAACAATGGAATCGTGCTAACTTAGAAGCGAAGTCAACAGTATTCGGGGCTTTCCCCCATACACTAAGGGGCATAACCCGGGGGGAATGATTTTTTATTCTTGTGCTCAAACAATCTAGGCTGGCTCAATAGTAAGATTTTCTGTAGAGGCCAAACGGTCGATTGAACCGTGCCCGCATAGATCACCCGAGCCCGGACAAAAAATACAAGTTTAACTTTGTATACTACGTACAAAATTGAAAGGAAATCTATGTCTATTTGAATAAAAATTCCTATCCTCTCAAAAAAATATTCGTTTAGGTTCCTCAAAAACATCGAGCCCAAGAGCCACTTCGCTCGGGGATTACCACTTAAGTATTGCCTAAATTAAAAGGCTACGACCAATCTGAGTAAGCGAAACCCGAGGGCACAAAGCTAATTTGACGTTGCCCGAACTAAAAGGCTAAGGCCGATCCGGGTTAATGAAACCCGAGGGCATAAAGCTTATTTGGCGATGCACGAATTAAAAGGATAAGGCCGCTCCGAGTTAACAACACTCGAGGGCATGAAGCTTATTTAGCATTGCTCGAATTAAAAGGCTACGGCCATTCCGAGTTAGCAAAACCCGAGGGCACAAATCTTATTTGGCGTTGCTCGAACTAAAAGGCTAAGGCCAGTCCGAGTTAACAACACTCGAGGGCATGAAGCTTATTTTTCATTGCCCGAATTAAAAGGCTACGTCCATTCCAGGTTAGCGAAAGGCACAAATCTTATTTGGCATTGCTCAAACTAAAAGGCTAAGGCCGTTCCGAGTTAACAACACTCGAGGGCATGAAGCTTATTTGGCATTGCTCGAACTAAAAGGCTACGGCCGCTCCGAGTTAACAACACCCGGGGGCATGAAGCCTATTTGGCATTGCTCGAACTAAAAGGCTAAGGCCATTCTGAGTTAACAACACTCGAGGGCATGAAGCTTATTTGGCATTACTCGAACTAAAAGGCTAAAGTCGTTTCGGGTTAACAAAACTTGAAGACATGAAGCTTATTTGGCATCGCTCGAACTCGAAAAAACTACGATTATACTAAAGATGGCTCTGGGATGTCCGAACTCCGTGACAATAGGTACCTTCGGCAAAACTATAAAGGGATTACAAGTACTTTGGGAAACAATTTCGGTCATACCAAGTTGCATTGCCTTAAGAAAAATCAAAGTTAAAACCAGTTTGAAACCCCAAATAGGACCTAGTTATTTAGTGCTAAGGTATTTCGATCTTTGCAAATACAAATAAAAAAGCAAAGGAAAAATTCAAAAGCCGTGAAAGGGAAAAAAGCCTTATATATATATATCAAAAATTCTTTTTACAAGAGCTTAATAGCCCGATACAAAGTTTTTACAAAGGCCGAAAGGCCTCAACAAAAGATGATACAAAAAACAAAAAGTAAAAATGCTTAAAAAGATCCTAAATGGCCTAGTCTTCATCGGGGGGACACGTCATCGCCTATGGGGTCTTCTCCACCATCGGACTCACCCAATCTTAAGACCCCTCGGAATCTTCCTCCTCGGGATAAGCCAGCTTCCTCGCCTTGGCTTCGTATATCTTGGCATTCTCGATTTCAACCAATAAATCAAAATCTCGAGCATGGACTCCCTCAAGGGCTCCCTTCGGGATCACCACTTCGCATGCTTCACCATATTTCTCGCTTGGTCCTGAGCCGCTTCGGCATCGACCTTGTGCTGGCCACCCTATCATCAGCCTCGGCCCTGACCACGACAACCTCTAACTTGGATGCCTCAAGCTCGTTGGCCAGATTTTCTTGACCGAAGACAGCCGATTTCAACTGAGACTGGAGCTCCTCGATCTTTTTGGCCTATACCGAGGTTTTTTCCTTTGCAGCTCAAAGCTGGGCCTCAGCCAAAGCCAACTGTGCCCGGGCAATCTCCTTTTTCGAGGCCAGGCGATCCATGTTTTTCTTTCATTCTTCGGCCTCAACTTTGACCGTATCCACCTCCACCCGGAGCTACTCGATTTGGTCAAGTTTCTTTTGAACCTGCGGGTTCAGATCGTTAGCTACTGTGTCTGACTCATCGTCACTAACTTCAAAAACTCTTCTTACCTCCTCGACCAGGTCGGCATGCTCCTTCCGAGCCGCTTCTAGCTCAGCCTGAAGCTTCTAAGCATCCCTCTTCTCAGTAAGCTCCCGAGTCTCGACCTCATAATGTTTTAACTCCTTCCGATATCAGATATAGGTATCGTGATGAAGCACCGAGGCCTGCAAGCACAAAGGAAAATATTACAATTATTTACGACTTAATCTAAGTACATGATAGAGGGGCATTCGAAGTTACCCGATTTAACGCCTGTTGAGCTTCGTTGAACAGGCAGGGCGCTTCTACCTCATTCATCTTGTCTTGATCCTCTTAGGTTACCAGGCACCGAAGATAACTAGAAATCTCTACGGGGGTGGAGAGAACCGGGAATCCTCCGTAATGGACATAATGATTAACCGCTTCCGGGTAGGATCTGCACTCGGAGCTGGGAATTGGTTTACTAATTTCGGACTTGAAGAAGACCCGCCAGCTCCTGGAGACGTTATCTTCTTTGGTATCAGTAAGTCACCCAACTCGGTGACGTCCTCTTAGGCGGTACAATCCAAGCCATCGAAGAAGTTGTTAAAAGAATCTGCTGCTCCTTGGGGCCCCTCGCTGAGGTGACCTTTCAGTGTCTGAGCCTAGTTTATCATAGAATCGGTGAATGAAGGCGACCTGGAGAGATCTATCACCCCAAGTGCATCCTTCGGTACATTATCTTCTGCCTGAGAAGTACCAGCCACGGTCTCTTTGTCGACCTCCCTAGCTCGGGGCAAAACGGCCTCGACCCTCCCAAGTTCGGAGGCCTCGGCCACTACCTCTTCATCGGCCCCCTGGTTCGAGTCAAAGCATTACCGCTTCTCACGCGGGTCACCAATTCTGAGTTTTCTTCTTCTTCTTTTTCGGACTCATCCCTCAACCGCTGGAGTGAGTTCGATGGGAGCTATCGGGCGCTGGTACTTTCTTTGGATGTACGCACCAGCTGCCTCTTCAATTTCTTGTGCTCCTAGCTCGGGGATCTCGGAGCTTTTCTTCTTTTCTTCTCTTTATCATGCTTCGGAGCAGGGGACTCGGTGAAAATGTCATCATCACCAGACGAAGGCCTCATTTCAACATCTTTTGGTAAACCTGCCAAGGGGAAAGTAAAACAAGTTAGAAATCGACGGTGTGAAAGTAAGGTCGAACGTGACCTAAAGAAAAGGTCACACCATGAGAACGGGCCTCCCAACGACCCTTCGAAAGCTCACGCCATGAGCGCTCAGAGTAAGATCTATGTGTTGCGATATCCTCGACCCACTCCTTGAGTCGAGGAATTGCATCTGGCATCCGAGAAACAACTGCATCATCACAAAATATCGATGAGAAGGGAGGAAAAGGAAAAGCGATAAAAGAAATCTTAAAGGCAAGGTTATACTTATGTTTCATGTTCCATTTCTCAGGAAATGGCATATCCTCGACCGGGATTAAATCCGAAGTCTTCACTTTAACGAATCGGCCCAACCAGCCTCGATCCTGATCCTCGTCAATGATCAAGAATGGGGCCTTACTGGCCCGACATGCGAGCTTGATTAATCCCCCTCGATAGAGTCGAGGACTATACATGCACATAAGATGGTCGATGGTGAAGGGACACCCCTCGAGTTTGCTCACAAAGAAGCGAAGGAGAATTATAATCCTCCAAAACGAAGGATGAATCTGTCCGAGAGTCACCTCATACCTTTTGCAAAAGGCTATAATAACTGGATCTAAAGGACCCAACGTGAAGGGGTAAGTGTAAAGTTTAAAGAATCCTCCATGTGGTTAGTGATCGCTTCCTCGGGCAAACGAACCACCACGTGCTTATCAAACCAGTTGCATTCCTCCCTGACTTTAGCGAGGACACTGTCGGTGATAGAACATATTTATCTCGAGACCGGTTAGCACTGATCCGGTACCGAGAAGATTTTATCAACCTTAAAATCGGCTCCGATTGGGCATCCCGTAGGAACGAACATCTTTAGAGAGGGTTCCGGTATCGGTTCCTCGGAAACAACAGGCGAAACGTTCTCAGACGGTCTCAAGGAAGAAGGGTTTTCTTTTTGAGGAACGGATTTTGAAGTCTTTGCCATTACTTCTAAATAGAGGAGAAAAGAAAGTGCTGATAAAAGAGGAGGTGTGATTAGCAGACAACTTATGTAAGCTTTCAGAAAACCAGAAGATAAGAGTGATGAAGTTAAAGCACAAGAGCAAAAGTTTGAATGTAAAAAGTTGAAAGAGTATTTATAGTTTTCTCAAACGGCGGTTTGCGTCCTGAAGTGGCCGACCGTTAACTGACACGCATTTAATGCCTTGAAAACTGGATCGACAGGATGTTTCAACTATTTTTATCACTTACGTCATCTTTTCATCGTCATGATTTATCGAAGTGAGAATCGGAAGCTCATATCGTTTCTCATCATTTACTCCCGAAAAACAAGAGGATTTTACGTCATGATTTTGTCACTTACGTCATGATATATCGAAGAGAATCGAAGACTCATATCGTTTCTCGTCATCTACTCTTCGAAAAATGAGGGGACTATCTGTATACGGATAAAATCGGGCTCGATGTTCGATCGAGCTTCCAACCCCCCTAATTAAGGCCAGGGTCGAAATATCCGTAATCAGATAAAAGTCGAGCTCGAAGTTTGATCTTACATCCAACACAATCAGTCAAGATCGAAATATGGTAATTAAGATCGGAACCAAAGCATTGCTAAAATTAATCATCGACACCACCAGATTTGCCCTTGAGTTTACCAAAGTCATAACCAGTCCCGGTCATAACGGTCTCAAGGAATATATTGCCAGCTTATCCGACTGGAGTCCGAAATTTCCGTAACTAACCGGGCATTATGGCGGAAATCACGGAACATACCAAAAAAGGGACCAACGGTCAACAAATCAAAGGCTTTTTTACCTTTTATGGAATAATAGAATAATACTTGAAAAGTAGCTTCCCTTAATATATAAAGGGGGCCTCACAATTCATGAAGAATATTATAACATACACTCATAAGCAGTACATTACCGTTATCCTCTAAATTCTTATTTCTTTGATAACTTGGTGTCAATCAAAGTACATTCGACTGTGGTCAGCTTTCCTTGGCCGAAAATATTCCATCTGTGTGATGTGCAGTTAATTTATCGTTATTTATTTCAATTGCAACCTAATTTATCGCTTTGTATCAAGTTAATCCACATATCCTTTAAACCACTAACAAATTCAATTGTTATCCGATTTTAAGGGTAAACAGTATGAATGAATGAATACCCGTATGATCAGTTCATTAAGGGCATCTGTCTCACAAGAAAAATGTATGAATGAATTCCTGAAGAAGTTAGATATTGCTGAAGCCTATCTTCAGTACTAATTACGTGGTAACAGAGTAGAAAACGTAGTAAAGAAGCACTTAAATATTCTCGTACGCATATAATGTGTGTGGATGGAAATCGAAAAACAAATAAAAGTAGGGAAAAGGTCTCTTGAAACTGTATCGATCTAGTATTACAACTCATTTATATCGATCTATTATCACAACTCATTTGGTATATAGATTTGGTTTTGGAGTTGTGAATGTTACAACAATATACTTTCTCCATCCCAATTTATAGTTGCTTAATTTATATTATTTGGAGTGGTGTCAATTTATTGTATACATACATATTCGTTTAGGAAAATATTTATTCACATGTAAATTTAATGAATTGTTTCGACGAATATTGTATCAAATGACACCTATCTCCTCATGAAGCTGATAACGTATATAAGCTATCCCTTCGTCAGAAATATAGAGGCATCTTAGCTTCCCCCAAAACTGACATTGCCATTTTATTTTCTCCACAAAACAATTAAATCACTATCGTTTCTAATATTTTCTCCAGTACTTATTGAATAAAAGTGTTGATCTCTTTATCTCCTCTGTTTTCCTCCTCTCAAGTATGATTCAAAGTCACATAACTTTTGGAGTTGTGGCAAAAGTATTCTAGGTCATGACTTGCACTAATGAAATGGCTTTTTTCCCTCCCAATTTCATGCTACATACTCCTCACCAAAGTGACCATCAAGACTTCCAAGGTTTGTCAACTTTCTTACCTTTTTTTAAAAAAATTTCAGATGGAGTCTTGAAGCAACGTTAAAGTTGTCTTTGCATGATCTGTAGGTCACGAGTTCCAGTCGTAAAATCGGTCATCAATATTTGTGTCAGGATAGTCTGCCTATATCCCCTTTATACCGGACTGCCTTCTTATTCAAATTTACATTTTATACATAGGTGAGAAGTTCTTTTTTAAAAAAAAAAAAGAATTTTATAAATGGTTATTTTGATGCAGGTGTTGGTTCAATATTTCTAGGGAAAAGAACCATGTCATTTAGTGGGATGGAGGCTAATAATAACTGTAAGGAAAATCATGAAGAGGAAGATTTATGTGATGATGGTTTACATGAGGCAGCTAGGAAGAAGAAAATTAGAAGGCTTAATATGGAACAAGTGAAGACACTTGAGAAAAACTTTGAGTTAGGGAATAAACTTGAGCCAGAGAGGAAAATGCAGTTGGCTAGAGTTCTTGGCTTACAACCAAAGCAGATTGCCATTTGGTTCCAAAATAGGAGGGCAAGATGGAAAACCAAGCAATTGGAGAAAGACTATGATGTTCTCAAGAGACAGTTTGAAGCTGTCAAGGCAGAAAATGATTCCCTCTTAGCTCACAATCAGAAGCTTCATGCAAAGGTATGGCCAAATCAATGACACTATTTTTTTAAGAAAAAATTAAATTGATTATATATGATGTTCCGGTTTATGTTACACTATTCTTTTTTAATATTTTTT
>AWOL01S0154762.1:0-14781 GCA_000715115.1 Nicotiana otophora
GTCAATTCGATGCGATAGAGGACTGGATGGGTTATCCAATTCGTCACTCAGTTGGTCCATCTCTTCTTTTGGTGCATATATAAATGGATGGATTAATGGCATATTGGGAGTTGAAGGTTGTTGAATGTGGTACAAGGTGGTCCTCATGGTTTTGGGTGCACAGAGAAGGTGACATTTAGCAGGGTTCTACAATATTTGGCTCAACAAGTTAGGTAACTTGAGTGCCTTGTTGAAATTGGTAATTAACGGATGCTCACTTCTAAGGTCTAAGAAAGTATTAAAAGGTGGATCCGTGATACCTCCATTTATCAGTGTGTTGGTCTTCCCTCAGCTTGAAGCCACTGATTAGTTTCTTGTTGGTAGCAAAATTAGTTTCTACAGTAAAAGGCTTCGCAGTTAATTCTTAAACTGGATTTGTTTCTTGGTCAATCACTTCTGGGATTTTCTTTTTTTGGGTTGTGGCTTTTAAACTTCAGTGCTCCTACATGTTGGACTGTTTCCTTAAAACTCAAGGCTGACACCTGTAAGATATCACATCCATTGTTTTGATCTCTTAACACTACAGATAAGCTTGCCTTGCATTCAACATAAAATCCACCCATCTTGAACAAGTTGTATATACAAGTCAGAGAAAATTCAGAAGTGGGAAAAGATATGCCACATGAGTTACGAAGCAAACTGTATTGAAATTCTCTAAAATTGGGGTGTTCTTTTCTAAATGACGCTTTCGAAATGTACAAATGAACACAAGTGGCTTGATCGGATAAAACGGTAACGTTATTATTGGACCAAAAAGAGCAAGGGGAAATAGGCAGACAACAAATGATGATGCTTTAATTTTTGTACTAGAGCAAGCAGTCTAATTCACTTTTCTCTCTCCTTGAACCTTGTAAGTAGTTGAAAATAATTTCCAGTTTATTATATCAGACTTGTTATGATTTAGTTACCTATTGTTAATTTAACATTACGGCATAGAAATAACTACATTGTCCATTGCACTGCAGTTACACAGAGTTTAAAAAAAAGTTAAAAACGTGAAACTGTATTTTCGTTTATCTATATAAATGATAGTTTTAAAGAGTTTATTTATGCACTTCTAACGTGCAGCCACCTTGTAAAATTCTTTAATTGAACCAAAATAGCTTTGTCAAAGGGAAAGTCACGGTTATAAAAGCTTTGAGCGAAATTTGTTCCCTAATTTTAATATTGAATAGTTATTTGTTCATGGTTCAATAATTGACTATACAAAGGATTGTGTGATAGCAATAGCTATGGATCTTTCTCATATAAGGAGTTGAGGCTATGACTAATCTCTTTTCCTTTTCGGTTCAAAACTTAAAATGTTTGGTCAACTTTGCCTTCTATATGAACGAAGGAAATTATGTTTTCCTGTGTTATGACTTATTTTATATAGTTTTCTCTTCTCATAGACTTATCCTCTTAGTTGTTGATTTCTTTTGTTTTTCCCTTTGTCTTTGTCAGGGGTAATAGGGTTGATCCAGTGAACACAATATATATATGGGGTAAAAGAATTAAGAAAAAAAGGTTCACGTGGTAGCAAAAGAATAACAACCCGTGAACAAACACTGATTTAATTGCTGAAGCAAGCAAACAACAGCAAACCAAAGCCATCCATTTTTACTTTGAAGTAGTACTACACCACCAGACAAAAGGCCCCTACTGATTCTTTTCTTGGCAATAATTATTAATAAAGCTATTATATGTTATATATAACGACAAAATCCTCGAATTATTCACACCCTTTTCTTTCATTTTCATCGCTGAGATTCGTACCCGTGATGTCGCTGTTTGTTAAATTTTCGTGGTTGAGTTTTTCGCTACTCCTTATTCCATGGTCTTTGTCCAGATAGCTTCGCCAACATGAGTGCAATTTGGAATAAAATAACGACCCTGTCATTTGATTAAAGCAGCCGTGAAACTATCCGTATTCAATGATTCAACGACCAAATATGTTACTCACTCTGTCCCAATTTATGNTCTACATTTCCACTCATTAAACTCATTTTCCTGTTGTAAGGTAGGGGTAAATGTATGCGTACACTCTACCCTCCCCGGACCCCAATTTGTGGGATTACAATAGGTTTGTTGTTGTTGTTGTAAACCCATTTCCCCGTTGTAAATCCTACTGCCACTGTCACCCTTGTTATTAACTCGCTGATTCAGCATATGGTTTTAGTCATTGAAAATCCTTTTGCCACTGTCCATTAATTTCTCTGACCCCTTATTCTACAAGTCTTCTTTTCCACGGGAAGTACCTGCGTGTTTCCTTTAAGCTCCTTTGGTTCTTCCATCCGCATTTATGTTTATTTTGGGTCCATTTCTATCAACGCTATTAATGTACCACTATTCCAAATGCCAACTGCTCTCAAACACAATCTCTATTACCATGTTTCCTAGATTTTACTTCTCCTTTCCAGAGATCCGCTAGAATGATGATAACAGAATCCAGCTGTTTGAATGAGTATTGAATTAACTGTGAACACGATGTATAATCTTTGAATGAATAATTTTAGAAAATAATGGAATTTCCATATTAATCGAGTATTTCTTCTTTTTAATATTTGGATCCCCCTTTTTTCTTTGGATATACCAGGGTTTAAGTGTAGATGGATTTTTTTATAAGGTAAATTTAGAGGGTTTAATGTAAAAGAAACAGCACCTTCACTGGTTTTACACAACAGAATGAATTTGTCAATTCGATGCGATAGAGGACTGGATGGGTTATCCAATTCGTCACTCAGTTGGTCCATCTCTTCTTTTGGTGCATATATAAATGGATGGATTAATGGCATATTGGGAGTTGAAGGTTGTTGAATGTGGTACAAGGTGGTCCTCATGGTTTTGGGTGCACAGAGAAGGTGACATTTAGCAGGGTTCTACAATATTTGGCTCAACAAGTTAGGTAACTTGAGTGCCTTGTTGAAATTGGTAATTAACGGATGCTCACTTCTAAGGTCTAAGAAAGTATTAAAAGGTGGATCCGTGATACCTCCATTTATCAGTGTGTTGGTCTTCCCTCAGCTTGAAGCCACTGATTAGTTTCTTGTTGGTAGCAAAATTAGTTTCTACAGTAAAAGGCTTCGCAGTTAATTCTTAAACTGGATTTGTTTCTTGGTCAATCACTTCTGGGATTTTCTTTTTTTTGGTTGTGGCTTTTAAACTTCAGTGCTCCTACATGTTGGACTGTTTCCTTAAAACTCAAGGCTGACACCTGTAAGATATCACATCCATTGTTTTGATCTCTTAACACTACAGATAAGCTTGCCTTGCATTCAACATAAAATCCACCCATCTTGAACAAGTTGTATATACAAGTCAGAGAAAATTCAGAAGTGGGAAAAGATATGCCACACGAGTTACGAAGCGAACTGTATTGAAATTCTCTAAAATTGGGGTGTTCTTTTCTAAATGACGCTTTCGAAATGTACAAATGAACACAAGTGGCTTGATCGGATAAAACGGTAACGTTATAATTGGACCAAAAAGAGCAAGGGGAAATAGGCAGACAACAAATGATGATGCTTTAATTTTTGTACTAGAGCAAGCAGTCTAATTCACTTTTCTCTCTCCTTGAACCTTGTAAGTAGTTGAAAATAATTTCCAGTTTATTATATCAGACTTGTTATGATTTAGTTACCTATTGTTAATTTAACATTACGGCATAGAAATAACTACATTGTCCATTGCACTGCAGTTACACAGAGTTTAAAAAAAAGTTAAAAACGTGAAACTGTATTTTCGTTTATCTATATAAATGATAGTTTTAAAGAGTTTATTTATGCACTTCTAACGTGCAGCCACCTTGTAAAATTCTTTAATTGAACCAAAATAGCTTTGTCAAAGGGAAAGTCACGGTTATAAAAGCTTTGAGCGAAATTTGTTCCCTAATTTTAATATTGAATAGTTATTTGTTCATGGTTCAATAATTGACTATACAAAGGATTGTGTGATAGCAATAGCTATGGATCTTTCTCATATAAGGAGTTGAGGCTATGACTAATCTCTTTTCCTTTTCGGTTCAAAACTTAAAATGTTTGGTCAACTTTGCCTTCTATATGAACGAAGGAAATTATGTTTTCCTGTGTTATGACTTATTTTATATAGTTTTCTCTTCTCATAGACTTATCCTCTTAGTTGTTGATTTCTTTTGTTTTTCCCTTTGTCTTTGTCAGGGGTAATAGGGTTGATCCAGTGAACACAATATATATATGGGGTAAAAGAATTAAGAAAAAAAGGTTCACGTGGTAGCAAAAGAATAACAACCCGTGAACAAACACTGATTTAATTGCTGAAGCAAGCAAACAACAGCAAACCAAAGCCATCCATTTTTACTTTGAAGTAGTACTACACCACCAGACAAAAGGCCCCTACTGATTCTTTTCTTGGCAATAATTATTAATAAAGCTATTATATGTTATATATAACGACAAAATCCTCGAATTATTCACACCCTTTTCTTTCATTTTCATCGCTGATATTCGTACCCGTGATGTCGCTGTTTGTTAAATTTTCGTGGTTGAGTTTTTCGCTACTCCTTATTCCATTGTCTTTGTCCAGATAGCTTCGCCAACATGAGTGCAATTTGGAATAAAATAACGACCCTGTCATTTGATTAAAGCAGCCGTGAAACTATCCATATTCAATGATTCAACGACCAAATATGTTACTCACTCTGTCCCAATTTATGTGGCCACTTCTCGCTTCATTACGTGAGTTTTGATCAATATTTTAAATATATTTTTCATGATAAATATGAAAAGAATAGGCACTTATAGTATTTTTTATATAGTATATGAATATTTTAATTTTAATTTTAAAATATTAAGTTGATCTAATCTAATTTAGCATTAAAAATTAATCAAATTGACCCTCGAGAACCGGAAAGTGACATGAAATTGGGACGGAGCCACGGAGGGAGTATAATTATGATGAATGTACATGTCAAAATTGTCAGAACAAAACTTAGTGCAGGGCACTAATAATGAAAAGTACTGTTCATATAATGGCCAAATCCAAACGGACAAGGAAGACAAGGATTTGAAAGTTTAACATTCCACTAACCATAGGCTCCCGTGATTTAAATGTAAACTAATAAACGTAGATACAATGCATAGGAAGTGTTCTGAAACGTAGAGGAGGAAATTATTAACACTTGAAAAAGAAAAAAGAACAAGTAGAATAGAAAGGATTAAACAAAAAACGAAGAAAGTGCTAAAAATTAACAAGGTGATCTCTTCGAAGACAAGTTAGGCTTATTTTTGTTACATGAATCATTTTAGAAGCAAGGAAAAAAAAAAAGATTTATAAAAACAAGCAAGGTGAATTGACTATTCATGAAAGTGATGGATCTCACTTCTTCAATCTTGAAACTCTTCTGATCAATACCATCAACCAAAGTAATCGATAAAATACGAAAAACCCAATCAAGATATAGATATTTGTCCATCTCTGTCTTTCATGTAGTCCTCTTTGTTCCAACACATCACGTCCACTTACCATACATACTTTGCTCTTCTCATCGTACCATACGAAACACTTCGACATAAGGCAAGAATACTCATTGATTAACAAAGCATCTAGGCCATACTTGTACATAGACAAATAATGCAGCATTGTCCAGAACTTAGGCATGGTTTCTTTCGATATGAAGTAGCCGGAAAATAAGAAAGATCCGGCAAGAAATAACGTTACGAGTGAAGTTCCAGTGATGTAATTGGGAGCAACAGAACTCAAGAAGAGAACGAAAGAGTTGGCCATTAAAAGAATGACCCAAATTGTTAGAACAAAGTACGTGATAGCTTGCCACGTAGCACAAAGACCAACCAAGAAATAAAGTGAAACTGAATACAAGATTGCTATAACAAGCAAGTAGGGGAGAAAAACTAGTGTGTTTGCTAAAAGATATGAAGATAATCGATAAACCCCACTTGAAGTTTCTCTTAATAAAATAGGCCTTTCGTGTATGAAGATTGGAAGAGTTTCAGTTGTGGAAGAAAGAAGGAAAGTAAGAGTGAAAGCAAAAAGTCCGAATCTTTTTGCAATTCCCTCTTTACCAAATCCAATATTGACGTAAATTGTTCCTAGAACAATACCAACTCCAAGAGCTTGTAACGTATTTGTTAATAATAGCTGTTTTGTTCTGTATATGATCTTCCAAAATCTGCTATACAGAACAGCTATTTCATGAATTCTTGAACTCCTATATCTGATTTTTCCTGTTTTAGTCTCAGAAACAGCGGTGGTGGAATTTTTAGGAGATGAAGGGGGTAAACTTATTGGTGTAAAGGGTTTTTTCTGATTGAGTTGGTTGAGCATTTCCATAGCAAATTCAAGAGAATTCAGTTGTGGAGGGACAGTGAAGTCATTTTCAAGTAAAAAAGTTTCAAGAGAAGACAGATTTCCATAATGGACAACAGTTCCTTTTGATAACAAGAGAATTTTATCAATGGTGGCAAGAATCTTGAAACTTGGTTGATGAATGGACAAAATCACAGTACGTTGACGTGAGTCAGTGATTGATCTGAGTGTCTGCATTACATTCAAAGCTGAATTACTATCAAGACCAGAAGTTGGTTCGTCAAGAAGTAAGATTGCAGGATCATGGAGTAGACTCAAACCAATCGAAACTCGCCTTCGTTCTCCGCCTGAGAGGCCATGAGCAAGTCTCGTGTGAGCCAAATGTGTAAGCCTGAGTTCAGCTAGAAGAGAATCCACAATGCATGAAACATCAGTGAGTTTCGGGTTGAGAAGACGGGCAGAGAAGGCAAAAGTTTCGGAGACTGTGAGCTGAGGAAGGCAAGAATCATGTTGAGGGACATAAGCTGAGAGCTTGCGGAAAGAAGAAAGATTATGAAGGGGGACAGAGTTTAAGAGAAGAGTTCCACTTGTAGGTGAAGTTCCAGCAGCTAAAATATCGAGTAATGTGGATTTTCCAGCACCACTTGGACCAACAATGGCAAGAATCTGAGAAGGATAAGCTGTGAATGAAATGTCTTTCAAGATGTTAATTGGTGGTGTTGTGTTGCAATTACAAGGCTTGAAGACGAAAGAAGGAGAAATATTGGTGGTTGATTTTGAATAGCATATTGAAGAAGCTGTTAGTTTATAGGTTTTAAGTGGCGGAGATGGGGACGGAGATTTAGAAGAGGGTGGTGGTGGTGGAGATGATTCTTCCATGGAAAAGTTGATGATTGGGTAGAAGGAAGAGTACTAAGAAGTGAAGTTAGAGTGGGAAAAAGAAGAGAATTGGAGGGTTAAGGGGTTAGTGTGAGATTCCATGACCCTATAGTTTTAGTAGTAGAATAATGTTAGGGGACGTCAAAGTGGAACATGAAGAAAATAATAAGTGTATGAACTGCCTAAACGACCATTAGCTCAAAGTGTACCAATGGAATTCTACATTTTTCCCCCTCCTTTCAAATAAAGAAGTATCGTTAATCTCTACATGCGCCGCATTTTGGGCATGATAGTGAGCAAAAGCAGATCTAGAATTTATACTTTATAGATTCATATTCGCAATTCTGACATATCTCATCTATTTTGATGGGTTCAACATACATGAGATAATTTAAGAACTATTAAAAATAAAAAATTTAATTTCTATATGATGACAATATAAATAATCTTTACACTATAAGATCTTCTTAATAGTAACTACATGTAAGTAGTTATAATAAGTGAGATTTGTAACTTGATAAATAAGGTAAGTAATTAACTTCTTAAAACATATTAAATTACGCTAACATTGTATTAAAGAAATTGCGCGGCAGTGTATAAGAGTTAAAATTAAATCCCCTCCCCCCACACCCGCCAAAAAAAAGGGTCCGCTGCCCCATCAATTATACATAACGATTCATCAGCGCAAAAATTTGATTTACAAGTATATGTTATACTGGCGATGCTTGATTACAATTTCAAATCACTTTTATCGTAATCTCGACAATTTCATGTTAGTACTAGTTATAGCTTAGAAAGTTAGCTATTGACACTAACGTTATAGCTTATCGTACGTAATCTCGACAATTTCGTGTTAGTACTAGCTATAGCTTATAAAGTTAGCTATTGATATTGACGGGGAACAGTGACATCTATTTTGGTGCATAACGAACGTTATACTTCAAGAATTCAACTTAAAATGGGCAGTAAAGATTGAAATGGAAACTAATGAGTGCCCATCAAACAGTTTCAGGTGACGGGGATGAAAATGTCTCAGTAATAATCTGAGGCTAACGATGACCTGATTATATTTATAGGATTTAACTAATATATATACGGATAGTATAAAGAATATTTACAAAATGGGTGGATAGTAACCTATTGTGACAGATAATCTACATCTTATTTTTTAGATTAATAATCCCACTTTTTATGGATGAATGATTGCAGTAATCTTTAGGTGATTGATAGTATTATAGAAAAAGAGTTAGACTCTTCTGTGTGTAGTTGTTAGCAAAGCAAGAAGGAATAATCATGTGAATGCTGGAGGAGTAAGATAAAAAAATAATCAAGTATCAATTTGACAGAACAAAGAAAATGCTGACAACGAAGATAAGGTATGAATCAGCGATTTGGCGCATCTTGTGTACTTCACAGGGCAGAAAATAATTTAAAAAGTAAAAAAGGCAAAGACATTCTTTAACTTATACTTAGTATAATAAGATGGAAGCTCAGCTAGAGAGTTCACGAGTTTCCACTGTTCTCTCCTATAAGGACCAAGTGCCTGCGGGAGGAGATTCCTATCATATATCAACAGTATAATATACAGTATCAGTTTAAGTTATGTACGATTTTTTTACTAACTTCACTTACAACAATAGGTAAATCTTAATAACTTAAATCTTAATAAATGATGTAACAATTCTTTATATTATCTATGTATATAACTTAAATCCTACTAATATATAATGTTACTTGGAGTTGATTTGCAGGTTTCAGATTCAAACAACTTCACTTGACGACGCATTAAATTGGCAGCCCATCCGTGATTCTTTTATTTCGTCCTATTGTCATATGAGTACGTGTGTATATATATATATATATATATATATATATATATATATATATATATTAGCCCCCAAATTAGTGAGGCCTCATTTTTAAAAATAATGAATGTTTTAAAATTTTAAAAATAAGATATTTATGTCAAAAGCACTATTAAATAGTAATTATTTAGTAATTTATATTTTTTCATCAATATAATTTTATTTTTTCTCATGTCTCATATTTGAATTTATATTTTATGCATTCTTTTCTTTTGCATATTAAACTGTCTATTCTCTAAAAATTAATATAAATAACACTGAATAGATTAAATTGCACATACTTTTCATTCTTTCTTAAGTTTTTAAGCGTCAGAGCTATGAAATTTTATTTTAATATCAAGTAATTCAGCTTCTAAAATCATGCTTTATTGTTTTCATTGTCTATTATCTTTTTCTTTTAATTTGACATTTGTTATTTTTACCTAGCTAATAGAGGTATTACTTTTATATTATATATTACTTTAGAATTTAATTTTTCAACTAGAAAATATCAATGAGATTACTTAATCACACAATTTAAAAAAAGAGAAAGAAGGACATAAACTTTAATACAACCTCAACATGGAACTCTTTAAACAATGTTTCACCAAAAGATTAAATAGATTGTTTATATTGTCAATTTACAATGAATTATCTCAAACAAGTTAGGAAAATAAACTTTACATAAAAATATATATGATTCTTGAAGATAAAAAAAAGACTTAAGGCCTCTAAATAATGTTTGACTTTAGGCCCTAATGTATTAAGTCGCCCCACTTGTACACTACTAAAGACAAAGATGGGTGAACTTCCAAATTCAACCCCATAACACCTCCCCCAGGGAAGAAGGGGTGGAGTGGACTCTGTCAATCAACATTATATAAGAATAAAGTTGCTGAGATGACAGCTTATGGTTTCATTGTTCGGAAAGATCATATGCTCATCTAGAAGCATTTTCAATCTTTAGATAGTTTTATATATTAATATTCATACATAAGTTTCACACCGAAAATAGCCTCTATGCCTTCTTGAATGTATGAGTAAGTAGGGTCCTCTCAACAAGATTGGGGGCCTAAAGTCAAATTTCAGAGAGAGGACCTAGGTAAGAATATCAACAACAAATTTTCAATAAAAAAAATATAAAATAATAAAACTGACTCAAGAATTTAGTAAGTTGATATATAACAACATACACAGTGAAAACTCACAAAGTAGAGTATGAGAAGTTAGAGTGTACGCAGACCTTATATCTACCTTGGAAGATAGATATATTTTCGAAAAACCATCGACTCAAGAGAAAACATGGCAAAAAGAGGCCAGATAAGGATAATTAATTCAATGCAGTATGAAAATGAAAGTAACAAAAGCGAATAAATCATGATAAAGCAGTCTAAAAAGGAGCAATAGCTATCATAGATAAATAAGATAATCAAAGTACAAGAAACAATAGACAATAATAGAAATCAAAGGGTAAGAAATTATAGAGCAAGATAAGTTGATATAATAATTGTAAGTACATAATTTTTGACCATGCTTGAATTTTTTCTCATTCATCTCACTAATACCTCACTCCCCACTCTCTCATTCTCGCTCCCATTTTTTTCACGCGTGTCCCCACTCCACTTTCCCACTCCTTGTCCCTCACTCATGTCCCCCACTTCTTGTCCCCCACTCACAAACCTCATACCCTATTTCAGCCATTAAAACACACCAAACTTCCTCCATAAACGGACCTCTCTTCTACACCAAAAAGACTAGTTGCCTTCCTCTTATTTTTCTTACTGACCACATATTCATCTTCTTCCTAAAAATATCTCCATTAAACCACCCTCAACACCCTCCAAAGTTCCCATTTTTTAGCCATGAAAGTCAGTCCCTAAAGCTCCTTTAATCAATTGAAAATCAGTTACAACATGAGCAAAAATGTAACAACGGTTCGGCTATAAAACCAATTCAAATTCTAGCCCAAAATCACCCCCAAAACAGTCCAAAAAATGATCTCCAAAAACAGCTCTGTTTCCTAGCGAAATCAGCCAAAAACCAGCCTTCAAACCTTCATAAACACAGCTGAAAAATACCATGTAAAGAAGCCCTTAACTACCTTGAAACAACCCCAAAACGTCACCCAAACCACTCCCAAAATGAGCAGAAAAACAGTCATAAACAACCCTAGAAACTCCAACATCCAGCCACACAAAACCATCTGCGAACAAGGTCGTCAGAGGTCGGGCTTGCGTGCCTTCAGTCGAGGTTTCCGTTTAGATTTACGAGCCCAATTTGATTCGAGTTTGCTGTCAGCTTTGCTTCGGGGTTGTATTGAGAGGCTTATTCATGAATAAAAGTTCAAAAGAAATTTGTTGAAAGGTTCATTCATATTCTTCTTTACTATGACTTTTATCAATTTCATATATAAGTTGTTTCATGTATGTTGTGATTCAAACCATATTTATTGATATTTTATTTTCTCGATTAGTTGTTTCGTTTGCTCAGATCTATTTTTTGCCTTTTAAATGGCGAGCATTAGTATAGTTTATTTTATTTTGTAGATTGATGAATATTGTGGCTACTCTATTAGTTCAGTCATTTGCATATAAGCATGAGTTTAATTCTCTGGTTGTTAGGTTATGTCCTACAATGCTAAAGTGGTGGAAGTGAATGAGCGAATTTTATATGGGCTAATTTGCAGTAGAAGAGTTTCCATTGTGGGGGTTTAACTAGAATTAAAGGGTACTGGAATTAGGCTGGTTGGAACCATTGGACTCGAATTTGACTTATTGGCTAGCTTACCGTTTGATCCATAACTGTTAATAATTACAAAATGCATTTTAGCTTGTTAATAACTTGTAATGTAGATGATCATATCACGTATAATAATAGCCAACCCCAATACACCTTTCCATAATAACTATAACGACCCGACCAATCATTTTGAGTATCATGGCCCTGTTCCCCCATTTACTTCTCAATTTATGCTTTATAGTTATTTTATAACTTATCGTGTTAGTGAGTTCAGATCCGGAAGGAATTCGAAGTGAAATGAGACACTTAGTCTCATAATTGAAAATTTAAGTTAGAAAAGTGGACCGGATATGGACCTATATGTAAACGATCTCGAAATTGAATTTTGATGATTTCAATAGCTCCGTATGGTAATTTTGGGCTTAGGAGCGTGTCCGAAATATTATGTGGAGGTCCGTAGTGGAATTAGGCTTGAAATGTCGTAAGTTGAATTTTTGGGAAGTTTGACTGGGGGGGTTGACTTTTTGATATCGGGGTCAAAATCCGATTCTGAAAATTTGAGTACCTCTGTTATGTCATTTGTGACTTGTGCATAAAATTTTAGGTAAATCGGACGTGATTTGGTAGGTTCCTGAGTTGTTTGTAGAAATTAGAAATTTTAAAATTCATTAGGCTTGAATTGGGGTGCAATTCATGGTTTTAGCGTTGTTTGATGTGACTTGAGGGTTCGACTAAGTCTGTATGATATTTTAGGACTTGTTGGTATGTTTGGTTGAGGTCCCGAGGGGCTCGGGTGAGTTTGGGATGGTTAACAAATCATTTGTGGCCTTGGTGGGATTGCTGATATCTGTTGCTGCATTTTTCGGATTTTCTCTTTCGTGTTCGTGAATGGTCCCTCGCGTTCGAGAAGAGGAATTTCAGGCAAGAAGGATTTACTCTTCGCGTTCGCGATGGGGTCTCGCATTCGCGAAGAGGAGCTGCGTTGTGCATCGCGTTCGTGAAGGAAAAAATAGTGGGCATGGGTTTTTGCCTTCGCGTTCGCGAAGGGGAGCTCGCATTCGCGAAGAAGGGATCTCTAAAGCATTGCATTCGCGAGCAGTGTCTCACGTTCGCGAAGAGAAAATGTTGGGCAACACATTTTGTGCTTCGCAAACGCGAGGGACCTGTCGCGTTCGCGAAGAAGAGAGGTCTAGACAGAAAGTTAAAGTTCAGAAATCCCATTTTTCATTTTTAACGATTTGGAGCACGGATTGAGGCGATTTTTGGGTGATTTTCAGAGGAAACAACAGGGTAAGTGTTCTTAACTCATTAATGGTTAAAGTACTCGAATCCATGGTTGTTTTTATCATTTAATTGGTGAATTGAGTTGGAAAAGTTTGAAAACCCTCTTGGTTTAAATTGAAGATTTGAGGGTTGAGTTGGGGTCGGATTTTGGTAAAATTGGTATGGTTAGACTCGTGGTTGCATGGGCTTCCAGATTTTATAATTTTTGTCGAATTTCGAGACGTGTGCCCTACGTGCGATATTTGAGCTAATTTTCTGATTTTTATGGAAAATTATTATTTTATTATGGAATTAATTCCAATAAATTTTATTGACTGAAGCAAATTATTTATGGCTAAAATTTGAGGTGTTTGGAGACCAATTCAAGAGGCAAGGGAATAGCAGAGTAAAGAATTTCACGGCTTGAGGTAAGTAACGGTTTTAAATATGGACCTGAGGGTATGAAACCCCAGATTTTGGTATCATGTGATTATTTTGGAGGTGACGCACATGCTAGATGATGGGCGTGTGGGCGTGCACCGAAGGGATTATGACTTGGTCCGTCCCGGAAAACTGTAAAGTTGAATAATTTGTTGTTAGCTATAGGCTCTCTATGTGTTGATAAAATTTGACTGTAAATCATGTTACAAATCATGCTTAGGCTATGTGATAGTACTGTTGGGTCCCATAGAGGTTGCTTGCTTATTGAATTGCCTGGTAAATGCTATATGTACTCAGTCTCAATTTTTACTTGCACATATTATCTCAGTCTCTCTTATTATTATTGATACATCATATCATTGTTGTTTGGGATGATTTCATGATTATTGAGAGCCCGAGAGACTAGAAAGATTTATGACTGAGTGAGGTCGAGCGCCTGATTATGAAATATCGATACCATAGCACGTAAGTTGGCCGTACAGATCCTTATATTATACTATAGTACGTGAGTTGGCCGTGCAGATCCTTATATTATACTATAGCACGTGAGTTGGCCGTGCAGATCCTTATATTATACAATGGCATGTGAGTTGGCCGTGCAACACGTAAGTTGGCCGTGTGGATCTAGATATTTATATTATTGCACATGAGTTGTCCGTGCAGGTTATAGCACTTGGGCTGAATGAGCCCCTTCGGAGTTTGTACACTCCTAGTGAGCGCGAGTACCCATTGAGAGTGAGTGATGAGGGCTGGGAGCCCAGTGACTGGTTGTTGTCCTAAGAGGTTGTATTTGAATTTCATTTGTTGTTGCACTTAGTTGCTATCTGTCAATGTTGTGAAATCTCTGAAAGATTGTTGATATATGGATTACATGAATAGGAACTGTATAAAAAATGATTTGACATTAAAGTGCCATATTTGATAACATGTCTATTCTTTGCTGGAATTACTTGAAATGAACCATAACTGTGTAGGTCGTTACCATCTTCAGTTCCTTATTTATTATTGTTACTTGCTGAGTTGGTTGTACTCATCTACACCTTGCACTTCGTGTGTAGATCCAGGTGTTCCCGGACATAGCGGGTGTTGATCCTTTCGCTCGATTGATTTTTAGGAGATTTTGAGGTAGTTGTTGTGTTCCGCAAACCTTGTCTCTCCTTCTCTATCTTTTTGTTCACTGTATTTGGTCTTAGACTATTATATACTATATTTTCCTAACTTGTATTCATATTAGATACTCATATACTCAGTGACACCAGGTTTTGGGGAGTGTTTGTATTGTATTTAAATATTATAT
>AWOL01S0154776.1:0-24321 GCA_000715115.1 Nicotiana otophora
ATCTTAATTGGGCCTACCTATGGACCCCCAAATCAACTCGGGTTATCCACAAATAGATAAAAATTCTTCCGCAAATCCATAATGACTAAATCATAACCCATTCTATCATATGGCTAGCTCCGGCATAACTTCACAATTCATAACCATGAAACAATCCACTCCTGAGAACTCCCAATCTCCAAATCCATAGAACACGCGAATCACCATATTTGATTCCATCTCCACTGCCCGAATGCCTAATAACTCTCTCATACACGATCATCCCACGAGAAATACTTTAAAAGTTCTTCCGTTCTAATTGATAAACTTTGAATATCAGCAGTCTATCAACCATGTGAGTAACGCAATACTAATTTATACCTCCGTAAGTAAAAATACAATGCGCCTTCTGAAGTCCGCCCCTTTCTCATACAACACCAAGTAGTAACAGTATTTATCTCNCCTACGACCCATAAGTAACTGTATTCTTCTTAAGAACTTTCAAAAATACTACAACTATAACATTCACTCTGAGAATACCTTATGTGAATTTGAAATTGTTCTTCTTACCTTCCTTATACAAAAATGTAGAATCCATAGTCATATAGAATTTTCGCAAGTTCAGGCATCATCAAACGCAAATCTCGGATCTTTATCCATACCCAAGTCCGAAAACATTCTCACTTGCTATATATAATTCTCGAACCCACTGAAATCTTCTCGGGATTCACCCATTTTGCTTAAATCTAATTGCACCGCCCAATTGCATAGCCCACAATTAATATTTTCACAAAATCTGAAATTACGCCCCAAAATCACCCATGGGGCCCGCGTCTCAGAATCTGATAAAACTTACAAAATCCGAACCCCCATTCAACCACGAGTCCAACCATACCAAAATTACTTAAATCTGACCATAACTCGGCCTTCAAATCCTCAATTTAAACTAAGAGAGTTTTCAAACTTTTCAAACATAATTCACCAATTAAATGATAAAAACAATGATGGAATCGGGTAATTTAACCAATATTGATTTAAGAGCACTTACCCCATTATTTTCTCTGAAAATTTCCCAAAACATCGCTTCAATCCGACCTCCAAATCGTTAAAAATGAAAAATGGGACTAAGCCCCATTTTCTGAACTTAAATTTTCTGTCCAGACCTCTCTTCTTCAAGAACGAGACAGGTCCTTCGCGTTCGCGAAGCACAAAATGTGCTTCCCAGTATTTCTTCTTCGCGAATGCGAGACACTGCTCGCGAACACGATGCTTAACGGAGCCCTTCTTCGCGAACGCGAAGGCAAAAACCCATGCCCACTATGTTTTCCTTCGCGAACGCGATACCCCATACGCGAATGCGATGCACAACCAAGCTTCTCTTCGCGAATGCGAGAACCCCTCGCGAATGGGAAGAGTAAATCCTGCCTTGTTATTTGAAACTGTCCATGTTGTCCAACATTCGTTACCTTCTCTTCAAGACTGTACTGCCACCTTGTACATAAAAATCTAGCTTTCGTACAACACGTAACATCTATATTTCCATCATGTGAAGAGAACAAAAATCTTATTATCAACTTTGAGTCACCAATAATTTACATATCATTTTAGTTAGAAACCTTTCTCTTGCTTCTTTCCAGGTGGAAATCACAATACCTAACACGCTCTCCACACCGGTACAAACCATCAAAATACTTTGGAATCCATTTGCACATAATCAAGCCCTTAAAACTAAATTCCTCTAACTCGACCAAGCCACGCAGGTCGCCAAGTCCAGGTGTGTTTCCACAAAGCACCTGTAGAAAACCCCCACATCATAAGCACTCAAAGAACCGATCATATCTATTACCATACTGATCCAACATACTAACAAGCTGTCCTATTTCTCCGAATCCCTTCCGAATTTATCTTCAGATTGATACTTCTTCTTGCTAAAATACCATGATATTTAACCACAACTTACCCCACAAACATTAGCATAGAACCACAACGACCTACGACCCATAAGTAACTGTATTCTTCTTAAGAACTTTCAAAAATACTACAACTATAACATTCACTCTGAGAATACCTTATGTGAATTTGAAATTGTTCTTCTTACCTTCCTTATACAAAAATGTAGAATCCATAGTCATATAGAATTTTCGCAAGTTCAGGCATCATCAAACGCAAATCTCGGATCTTTATCCATACCCAAGTCCGAAAACATTCTCACTTGCTATATATAATTCTCGAACCCACTGAAATCTTCTCGGGATTCACCCATTTTGCTTAAATCTAATTGCACCGCCCAATTGCATAGCCCACAATTAATATTTTCACAAAATCTGAAATTACGCCCCAAAATCACCCATGGGGCCCGCGTCTCAGAATCTGATAAAACTTACAAAATCCGAACCCCCATTCAACCACGAGTCCAACCATACCAAAATTACTTAAATCTGACCATAACTCGGCCTTCAAATCCTCAATTTAAACTAAGAGAGTTTTCAAACTTTTCAAACATAATTCACCAATTAAATGATAAAAACAATGATGGAATCGGGTAATTTAACCAATATTGATTTAAGAGCACTTACCCCATTATTTTCTCTGAAAATTTCCCAAAACATCGCTTCAATCCGACCTCCAAATCGTTAAAAATGAAAAATGGGACTAAGCCCCATTTTCTGAACTTAAATTTTCTGTCCAGACCTCTCTTCTTCAAGAACGAGACAGGTCCTTCGCGTTCGCGAAGCACAAAATGTGCTTCCCAGTATTTCTTCTTCGCGAATGCGAGACACTGCTCGCGAACACGATGCTTAACGGAGCCCTTCTTCGCGAACGCGAAGGCAAAAACCCATGCCCACTATGTTTTCCTTCGCGAACGCGATACCCCATACGCGAATGCGATGCACAACCAAGCTTCTCTTCGCGAATGCGAGAACCCCTCGCGAATGGGAAGAGTAAATCCTGCCTTGTTATTTGAAACTGTCCATGTTGTCCAACATTCGTTACCTTCTCTTCAAGACTGTACTGCCACCTTGTACATAAAAATCTAGCTTTCGTACAACACGTAACATCTATATTTCCATCATGTGAAGAGAACAAAAATCTTATTATCAACTTTGAGTCACCAATAATTTACATATCATTTTAGTTAGAAACCTTTCTCTTGCTTCTTTCCAGGTGGAAATCACAATACCTAACACGCTCTCCACACCGGTACAAACCATCAAAATACTTTGGAATCCATTTGCACATAATCAAGCCCTTAAAACTAAATTCCTCTAACTCGACCAAGCCACGCAGGTCGCCAAGTCCAGGTGTGTTTCCACAAAGCACCTGTAGAAAACCCCCACATCATAAGCACTCAAAGAACCGATCATATCTATTACCATACTGATCCAACATACTAACAAGCTGTCCTATTTCTCCGAATCCCTTCCGAATTTATCTTCAGATTAATACTTCTTCTTGCTAAAATACCATGATATTTAACCACAACTTACCCCACAAACATTAGCATAGAACCACAACGACCTACGACCCATAAGTAACTGTATTCTTCTTAAGAACTTTCAAAAATACTACAACTATAACATTCACTCTGAGAATACCTTATGTGAATTTGAAATTGTTCTTCTTACCTTCCTTATACAAAAATGTAGAATCCATAGTCATATAGAATTTTCGCAAGTTCAGGCATCATCAAACGCAAATCTCGGATCTTTATCCATACCCAAGTCCGAAAACATTCTCACTTGCTATATATAATTCTCGAACCCACTGAAATCTTCTCGGGATTCACCCATTTTGCTTAAATCTAATTGCACCGCCCAATTGCATAGCCCACAATTAATATTTTCACAAAATCTGAAATTACGCCCCAAAATCACCCATGGGGCCCGCGTCTCAGAATCTGATAAAACTTACAAAATCCGAACCCCCATTCAACCACGAGTCCAACCATACCAAAATTACTTAAATCTGACCATAACTCGGCCTTCAAATCCTCAATTTAAACTAAGAGAGTTTTCAAACTTTTCAAACATAATTCACCAATTAAATGATAAAAACAATGATGGAATCGGGTAATTTAACCAATATTGATTTAAGAGCACTTACCCCATTATTTTCTCTGAAAATTTCCCAAAACATCGCTTCAATCCGACCTCCAAATCGTTAAAAATGAAAAATGGGACTAAGCCCCATTTTCTGAACTTAAATTTTCTGTCCAGACCTCTCTTCTTCAAGAACGAGACAGGTCCTTCGCGTTCGCGAAGCACAAAATGTGCTTCCCAGNACATAACATCTATATTGCCATCATGTGCAAAGCGCAAGAATCTTATTATCAACTTTGAGTCACCAATAATTTACATACCATTTTAGTTTGAAACCTTAGTCTTTCTTTTTTCCAGGAGGAAATCACAATACCTAAAACGTTCTCCACACTGGTAGAAACCATCAAGAATACTTTGGAATCTATTTTCACATAATCAAGCCCTTAAAACTAAATTCCTCTAACTCGACCAAGCCACCCAGGTCGCCAAGTTCAGGTGTATTGTCATAAATCACCTGTAGAAAACCCCCACATCATATGCACTCAAAGAACCGATAGTATCCATTACCATTTTGATCCAACCTACTACCAAGTTGTCCTATTTCTCCAAATCCCTTCCGAATTTGTCTTCATATTGATACTTCTTCTTGCTAAAATACCATGATCTTTAACTACAACTTACCCCACAAACATTAGCATAGAACCACAACGCCCTACGGCCTATAAGCAACTGTATTCTTCTTAAGCACCTTCAAAAATACTACAACTATAACACTCACTCTGAGAATACCTTATGTGAATTTGAAATTGTTCTTCTTACCTTCCTTATACAAAAATGTAGAATCCATAGTCATATAGAATTTTCGCAAGTTCAGGCATCATCAAACGCAAATCTCGGATCTTTATCCATACCCAAGTCCGAAAACATTCTCACTTGCTATATATAATTCTCGAACCCACTGAAATCTTCTCGGGATTCACCCATTTTGCTTAAATCTAATTGCACCGCCCAATTGCATAGCCCACAATTAATATTTTCACAAAATCTGAAATTACGCCCCAAAATCACCCATGGGGCCCGCGTCTCAGAATCTGATAAAACTTACAAAATCCGAACCCCCATTCAACCACGAGTCCAACCATACCAAAATTACTTAAATCTGACCATAACTCGGCCTTCAAATCCTCAATTTAAACTAAGAGAGTTTTCAAACTTTTCAAACATAATTCACCAATTAAATGATAAAAACAATGATGGAATCGGGTAATTTAACCAATATTGATTTAAGAGCACTTACCCCATTATTTTCTCTGAAAATTTCCCAAAACATCGCTTCAATCCGACCTCCAAATCGTTAAAAATGAAAAATGGGACTAAGCCCCATTTTCTGAACTTAAATTTTCTGTCCAGACCTCTCTTCTTCAAGAACGAGACAGGTCCTTCGCGTTCGCGAAGCACAAAATGTGCTTCCCAGTATTTCTTCTTCGCGAATGCGAGACACTGCTCGCGAACACGATGCTTAACGGAGCCCTTCTTCGCGAACGCGAAGGCAAAAACCCATGCCCACTATGTTTTCCTTCGCGAACGCGATACCCCATACGCGAATGCGATGCACAACCAAGCTTCTCTTCGCGAATGCGAGAACCCCTCGCGAATGGGAAGAGTAAATCCTGCCTTGTTATTTGAAACTGTCCATGTTGTCCAACATTCGTTACCTTCTCTTCAAGACTGTACTGCCACCTTGTACATAAAAATCTAGCTTTCGTACAACACGTAACATCTATATTTCCATCATGTGAAGAGAACAAAAATCTTATTATCAACTTTGAGTCACCAATAATTTACATATCATTTTAGTTAGAAACCTTTCTCTTGCTTCTTTCCAGGTGGAAATCACAATACCTAACACGCTCTCCACACCGGTACAAACCATCAAAATACTTTGGAATCCATTTGCATATAATCAAGCCCTTAAAACTAAATTCCTCTAACTCGACCAAGCCACGCAGGTCGCCAAGTCCAGGTGTGTTTCCACAAAGCACCTGTAGAAAACCCCCACATCATAAGCACTCAAAGAACCGATCATATCTATTACCATACTGATCCAACATACTAACAAGCTATCCTATTTCTCCGAATCCCTTCCGAATTTATCTTCAGATTGATACTTCTTCTTGCTAAAATACCATGATATTTAACCACAACTTACCCCACAAACATTAGCATAGAACCACAACGACCTACGACCCATAAGTAACTGTATTCTTCTTAAGCACTTTCAAAAATACTACAACTATAACATTCACTCTGAGAATACCTTATGTGAATTTGAAATTGTTCTTCTTACCTTCCTTATACAAAAATGTAGAATCCATAGTCATATAGAATTTTCGCAAGTTCAGGCATCATCAAACGCAAATCTCGGATCTTTATCCATACCCAAGTCCGAAAACATTCTCACTTGCTATATATAATTCTCGAACCCACTGAAATCTTCTCGGGATTCACCCATTTTGCTTAAATCTAATTGCACCGCCCAATTGCATAGCCCACAATTAATATTTTCACAAAATCTGAAATTACGCCCCAAAATCACCCATGGGGCCCGCGTCTCAGAATCTGATAAAACTTACAAAATCCGAACCCCCATTCAACCACGAGTCCAACCATACCAAAATTACTTAAATCTGACCATAACTCGGCCTTCAAATCCTCAATTTAAACTAAGAGAGTTTTCAAACTTTTCAAACATAATTCACCAATTAAATGATAAAAACAATGATGGAATCGGGTAATTTAACCAATATTGATTTAAGAGCACTTACCCCATTATTTTCTCTGAAAATTTCCCAAAACATCGCTTCAATCCGACCTCCAAATCGTTAAAAATGAAAAATGGGACTAAGCCCCATTTTCTGAACTTAAATTTTCTGTCCAGACCTCTCTTCTTCAAGAACGAGACAGGTCCTTCGCGTTCGCGAAGCACAAAATGTGCTTCCCAGTATTTCTTCTTCGCGAATGCGAGACACTGCTCGCGAACACGATGCTTAACGGAGCCCTTCTTCGCGAACGCGAAGGCAAAAACCCATGCCCACTATGTTTTCCTTCGCGAACGCGATACCCCATACGCGAATGCGATGCACAACCAAGCTTCTCTTCGCGAATGCGAGAACCCCTCGCGAATGGGAAGAGTAAATCCTGCCTTGTTATTTGAAACTGTCCATGTTGTCCAACATTCGTTACCTTCTCTTCAAGACTGTACTGCCACCTTGTACATAAAAATCTAGCTTTCGTACAACACGTAACATCTATATTTCCATCATGTGAAGAGAACAAAAATCTTATTATCAACTTTGAGTCACCAATAATTTACATATCATTTTAGTTAGAAACCTTTCTCTTGCTTCTTTCCAGGTGGAAATCACAATACCTAACACGCTCTCCACACCGGTACAAACCATCAAAATACTTTGGAATCCATTTGCACATAATCAAGCCCTTAAAACTAAATTCCTCTAACTCGACCAAGCCACGCAGGTCGCCAAGTCCAGGTGTGTTTCCACAAAGCACCTGTAGAAAACCCCCACATCATAAGCACTCAAAGAACCGATCATATCTATTACCATACTGATCCAACATACTAACAAGCTATCCTATTTCTCCGAATCCCTTCCGAATTTATCTTCAGATTGATACTTCTTCTTGCTAAAATACCATGATATTTAACCACAACTTACCCCACAAACATTAGCATAGAACCACAACGACCTACGACCCATAAGTAACTGTATTCTTCTTAAGCACTTTCAAAAATACTACAACTATAACATTCACTCTGAGAATACCTTATGTGAATTTGAAATTGTTCTTCTTACCTTCCTTATACAAAAATGTAGAATCCATAGTCATATAGAATTTTCGCAAGTTCAGGCATCATCAAACGCAAATCTCGGATCTTTATCCATACCCAAGTCCGAAAACATTCTCACTTGCTATATATAATTCTCGAACCCACTGAAATCTTCTCGGGATTCACCCATTTTGCTTAAATCTAATTGCACCGCCCAAATAGGCCAAAAGACACGTGCCCCATGAGCGCCACAACACTCAAAGAAGTAACTCTACTTTAACACCCCATATCAAATTCATACTTCGTGCGCACTACATCATTCACTAATAACAACTCACTCATCCCGCGAATTTCATTTACTCATACGTGAAATATAATCCTTAACCAGGAATCTCCTTATTCGAGTCATCCTCGATCTCAACTTCTGCAAGTCATAGCTAACCCACAAGTATGGCTTTGACCAAAATTAAAATTTAACACCTAACCATGAAATCAAATGGTCAATAGCAGACTCCCCCACTTGGCTCAAAGCCATAGATTAAAACATTCCATAACTCACAATACCAATACTCTCTTACTGCCATAATGCCACAGTCAGTCCAACGAAACTTCTTCCCAAGTTCATACAACGCCAACCATAAAAATACCTCAATCATCTGCTAAGCTCGTATTCAATCCTCTTAACATACAAATCAATATTTTCAACCAGATTCAGATTCAAATCTCCACCCATACACCCCGTCGATAGAAAAGAAACTCTCCACTCACATCATAAGATATACTCCTACATATATTACTCCGCAGGGGATAATCCACCTACTTAGCCTCAATCCGGTATCTTGTTATATCTTTTCGCAGTCACAATTACTATGCAATCACTTAGTCAATCTGTGTCCAAACTCATTACCCAGACATGAGAATTTAATTTATCCCAAAATTCAACAATATAAAAGATCCTTCAAAACATTCATACTCGAGACTGTACGTCACATTAAAATGAAAATCAAGCACCCAATGGCCATTTCTTTACATTTCAAGGAAATACTTCTCGTCACATTCAAATCGTCTTAACACATCATGCGGTCACATCATACCCATCATACCGCCATTCCACCGCTCATCGAGCCATAAATTCCACTATAAGGTCATTACCGGATATATGAGTCCAATTGTATAAGTTATAACTGAAGCTGCCGAGCTTAAACTGTGGTCTAACCATGACCTCAAGTCCTCCAGACTGGCCCACCACCAAAACACAAAATACTCACCTCGAACCTCGTTCATAGAATCACAATCCGGTGATGCACAGCTAATACTGAGCGCTCATGTGCGCATACGAATATGTGGAAGGAATTCAAAGAGTTTAAATCTCAAGCTGAATCAATATCGCACGATAAGGAAAGAAAAATGGGAAGTATATACCCTAAATGCCCTGTATCCTCTCGAATATATGTATGGACGTCATCATACCGATCCGTAAGACTCTACTAGACACTTACTCATGACTTGTAGAACCTATGAACCTAGAGCTCTGATACCACCTCGTCACGACCCAAACTCTAACTAGTCGTGATGGCACCTAACCCAACCCGCTAGGTAAGCCAACTTTCAACTATCCAATCCCAATAACAATTATTAAAGAAATTTAAGTAAATAATTATCTTAACCTTATAGATTCCTCAAGAACTGGTAGTACAAATCACGAGCTTCTAAGAATAGAGTATACAAAGCGGAATTGAAATAAATACAAAATCTGTTTGGATAATACATAAACAGAGCTTTTATAAATCTAAGGCTACCCTGAACAAAAGGCAGCTATAACAGGAATGCAGGTACATCTTCATGTCCCGCAACCATCGAGCACAACAACAACAATAGCCAACATCTGCACGCAATGTGCAGAAGTGTAGTATCAGTACAACCGATCCCATGTACTGAGTAAGTAACAAACCTTTCCGTAGGTTGAAATGGGAAGTATATGTCATGTTTGCATTCCAATGCAATGCAGCTCAATGATAAACTAATAAACGGCCCATCGGGTAGAACATCACTCATATACAGCCCCTCGGGCAAACCTCACAGTTACACGTGCCACTCGGGCATACCTCACAGTCGCGCTTGCCACTCGAGCATACCTCACAATCACTCATGCCTCCCAGTCACTCAGCACTCGGCACTCGGCACTGGCACTCAGTAGGTACCTGCGCACACTGGGGTGTGCATAGACTCCGAAGGGGCTCCTTCAGCCCAAGCGCTATAATCTGCACGGACAACTCACTTTCTATAATAATAAAGTATGTTGCAGGCGGGCATTCTCGATCCACACTCATCCTCACAAATCAGGCCCTCGGCCTCACTCAATCATAAATATGTTGCAGGTAGGCAGCCCCGATCCACACTTATCCTCACAAATCAGGCCTTCGGCCTCACTCAGTCATACATATGCTGCAGGCGGGCAGCCCCGATCCACACTCATCCTCACAAATTAGGCCCTCAGCCTCACTCAGTCATAAACCTCTCAATCCACTCGGGCATTTCAGTAAAACAGGACATTCGGCCCAAAACATTTATATGCATCAAAATAGAGTCATAAAACTGAGTTATGATATGCAATGACATGAATATGACTGAATATGAATTTTCAATTTAACACAATAATTCACAGCAATATGATCTCTATGGGTCCCAATAATATTGGCACATAGCCTCAATATGATTTTAATATGCTTTTCAGCTCAATTTATTTAACACATAAAACCGCATGGAAAATACCAAGATTATTTAACTATAAAATTCCACAGAAACTATTATGTCGTAATTTCTATAGTGCACGCCCACACGCCCGTCACCTAGCATGTGTGTCAACTCCCAACAATTCACAAATACATATATTTAGGATTCATACCCTCAACTCCAAGATTAGAAGAGTTACTTACCTCGAACAAGCCGAATCCAATGTCGAGCAAGCTAAACAATGCTCCAGAAATCTCATTATGCGCGTATCAACTTCCAAATGACTAGAATCTAGTCACAATTAATTTGATTCAGCCCACAAACTTTATAGGAATTAATTCCATATCAAAAATACTAATATTTTCACAAAATCCGAAATTACGCCGAAATATCATCTGTGGGGCCCATGTCTCGAAATCCGATAAAACTCACAAAATACGAACCCCCATTCAACCACGAGTCCAACCATAATAAAATTACTCAAATCTGACCACAACTCGTCCTTCAAATCCTCAATTTAAACTAAGAGAGTTCTCAAACTTTTCCAACTTAATTTACCAATTAAATGATAAAAACAACCATGGATTTGGGTAATTTAACCAATATTGAGTTAAGAACACTTACCCCGTTCTTTCCTCTGAAAATCTCCCAACAAATCGCTTCAATCCGAGCTCCAAATCGTTAAAAATGGAAAATGGGACAAAGCCCCATTTTCTGAACTAAAACTTTCTGTGCAAACCTCTCTTCTTCGCGAACGCGAAGGTCCCTCGCGTTAGCGAAGCACAAAATGTGCTTCCTAACATTTGTTCTTCGCAAATGTGAGAGACACTACTCGCGAACGCGATGCTTAACGGAGCCCTTCTTCGCGAACGCGAGCTCCCCTTCACGAACGCGAAGGCAAAAACCCATGCACACTATGTTTCCCTTCGCGAACGCGATACCCCATACGCGAACGCGATGCACAACCCAGCTTCTCTTCGCGAANGGCCTCACTCAGTCATACATATGCTGCAGGCGGGCAGCCCCGATCCACACTCATCCTCACAAATTAGGCCCTCAGCCTCACTCAGTCATAAACCTCTCAATCCACTCGGGCATTTCAGTAAAACAGGACATTCGGCCCAAAACATTTATATGCATCAAAATAGAGTCATAAAACTGAGTTATGATATGCAATGACATGAATATGACTGAATATGAATTTTCAATTTAACACAATAATTCACAACAATATGATCTCTATGGGTCCCAATAATATTGGCACATAGCCTCAATATGATTTTAATATGCTTTTCAGCTCAATTTATTTAACACATAAAACCGCATGGAAAATACCAAGATTATTTAACTATAAAATTCCACAGAAACTATTATGTCGTAATTTCTATAGTGCACGCCCACACGCCCGTCACCTAGCATGTGTGTCAACTCCCAACAATTCACAAATACATATATTTAGGATTCATACCCTCAACTCCAAGATTAGAAGAGTTACTTACCTCGAACAAGCCGAATCCAATGTCGAGCAAGCTAAACAATGCTCCAGAAATCTCATTATGCGCGTATCAACTTCCAAATGACTAGAATCTAGTCACAATTAATTTGATTCAGCCCACAAACTTTATAGGAATTAATTCCATATCAAAAATACTAATATTTTCACAAAATCCGAAATTACGCCGAAATATCATCTGTGGGGCCCACGTCTCGAAATCCGATAAAACTCACAAAATACGAACCCCCATTCAACCACGAGTCCAACCATAATAAAATTACTCAAATCTGACCACAACTCGTCCTTCAAATCCTCAATTTAAACTAAGAGAGTTCTCAAACTTTTCCAACTTAATTTACCAATTAAATGATAAAAACAACCATGGATTTGGGTAATTTAACCAATATTGAGTTAAGAACACTTACCCCGTTCTTTCCTCTGAAAATCTCCCAACAAATCGCTTCAATCCGAGCTCCAAATCGTTAAAAATGGAAAATGGGACAAAGCCCCATTTTCTGAACTAAAACTTTCTGTGCAAACCTCTCTTCTTCGCGAACGCGAAGGTCCCTCGCGTTAGCGAAGCACAAAATGTGCTTCCTAACATTTGTTCTTCGCAAATGTGAGAGACACTACTCGCGAACGCGATGCTTAACGGAGCCCTTCTTCGCGAACGCGAGCTCCCCTTCACGAACGCGAAGGCAAAAACCCATGCACACTATGTTTCCCTTCGCGAACGCGATACCCCATACGCGAACGCGATGCACAACCCAGCTTCTCTTCGCGAACGCGAGACCCCATCGCGAACGCGAATAGTAAATTCTTCCTGGCACAAATTCTTCTCCGCGAACGCGAGGGCCCACTCATGAACACGAAAGAAAAAATCCGAAAAATGCAGCAACAAATATCAGCAATCTCACGAAGGCCAAAAATGATCCGTTAACCATCCAAAACTCACCCGAGCACCTCGGGACCTCATCCAAATATACCAACAAGTCCTAAAACATTATACGGACTTAGTCGAACCCTCAAATTACCTCAAACAATGCTAAAATCATGAATTACACCCCAAATCAAGCCTATTGAAATTTGAAATTTCTAATTTCTACAAACGACTCTGGAACCTATCAATTCACGTCCGATTGACCTCAAATTTTTCACACAAGTCGTAAATGACGTAACGGAGCTATGACAATTTTCAGAATTGGATTCCGATCTCGATATCAAATACTCAAACCCCCGGTCAAACTTTTTAAAAATTCAACTTTCGGCAGTTCAAGCCAAATCTCACTACGGACCTCCAAATAATTTTTCGGACACGCTCCTAAGTCCAAAATTACCATACGAAGCTATTGGAATTATCAGAATTAAATTTCGAGGTCGTTTACACATAAGTCGATATCCGATCACTATTTTAACTCAAGCTTTAAACCTTGGAACTAAGTGTTCCAATTCATTCCAAAACCTCATCGGACCCGAACCAATTACCCCGACAATTCACACAACAACTGTAAAGTACAATTTGAGCAGTAAAGGGGGAAGTGGGGTTGTAATACTCAAAACGACCGGCCGAATCCTTACAGTAATAGCTAATACTCAACCACCAATAATAACATAAAAAAATTAGTCATAGCTCCATGTTGATGTCACGCTCCGAAATTGGGGTGGAACATGATGACGCTCAACCTCACTTACATCTCGAGCAAGCCATGTTCTATCTAAAGATATATGTTTGTAATGTTATTTAAGCCACTCAAGTGAATAAGTATTATACAAAAACCATCTAAAAATAGTTAATAAAAGTTTAGCAAAATAATATTTTAAAACAATCTACACCCACAAACGATAGTCATGAGCTTCTAAGGACTAAAGTACACAACAATATCTTTGGCGCATCCCCAAGAATGATAAAATGTCTAACTAACTGAAAGTATGTAAATAATAAACTACCGCCAGAAGAAATCAACAAAATCTATCTACTGGATTCACGAAAAGTCAAAAATCTAGCCATGAGCTTTTTTACCTACACACTCAATGCATGTCACACGACATGATAGGCCCAAACATGCTAAGTACCTCCATGGATACCTAGTGAGTCTTGCTTATCGCCCCTTAAAAGGATGAAAAGACTTATATGGACTAAACAATAATTAGAAAAGAAATTTTCATAGCGTAAGAAGTTTATTTCAAATAGCAATTAATTCTGAAAATTGCAACAAGTCACAAATTCCAAGATAAATATTGAAGGCAAACCTGGTTGATGATTTGTATTCTGAAATCATATCTATCGAATAATGGAACCTGCGAATGTGGGGATGGCTGGCGCATTCCAAGGCCCTGGGGACTTTTTCACTCAGGGAGGTTGGTCACTTCTCCTAAATACAAAAATCTGATAACATGGAGCACCTAGAAGTGTGAGATAACTAGCTTTGGCAATCATGACTCTCACTTGGGGAGCTTGGCTACTTCATCCAAAATGCATATGATCACATAAATCTAATCTAAGTTGAATCTGAGTAAATGGATGCAATGGCATAACATCAATCAAATCAAATATGAGATTCTATGAAATTCTGACCTAACCAAGTTATCAAGCAAGACAATTTTAATTTAGTAATAAAATTTATATTATGAACTAATGATAGCTTATTAAACTTTTAGCAAATCAAGGGATTTCAAAGAATAATCTGACCATTTATACTTAAGAACATTCAAACACTTTCTTAATAAATAATTTTCTAATTAATCAACTGCCAAGAACTTCTATTAACGGACTCATATATTCATTTTCCTTAATAATCTACAATAAATGGATAAAACCATTAAGTCAAATAGAATATCAACCTATCCCCCTGAATTTAGGGTTTTCTGGGTCATAAAAAACTTCACATTGATCCTACCATGAACTTTGTCATTATTATGAACTAAACATTGTAATAGTCTATAACGTTTTTTTCACGACCCAAAATCCACCTCTTCGTGATGGCACCTAACTTCACCCTCTAGGTAATCCAAATAAAAACAATCCTATCCAATTAATAATTAACTGATTCTAATATACTCCCCAAGGACTGGTAGTACAAATCATGAGCTTCTAATATTAGAATTTACAAAGCTGGTATGAAATAAATACATCATCTGTTCGAAACGTACATAAGTAGATTTTTATAAATCTACGGCTACCATGAACAAGAGGCAGCTATGACCGGAACACAAATACATCCTCAAATCCAGCTTTCGTCGATCACAGCAACATCATCATCCAGTATCTGCACTCAAGGTGCAGAAATGTAGTATCAATACAACCGACCCCATGTACTCAATAAGTAACAAACCTAACCTTAGGTTGAAAGTAGTGACGAGCTGGAACACAGGTCAAAGTCCAACACCAATAGACAACAACGACTTATAAAAATATAATAAAAATGGTATAGGAAATAACTCAGAAATAAAATGTTTAGCTCGTTCATAGTTCCAGAAAATTGGCATGCTTTTCAAGTATATTAGGGGAAAACCCAAATCGTTTACCGAAAGTACCAAAATATAGGTTTCCAAAATCGTAATTTTTCTTTCCAAAACTGTTCAACAGGTAAATGTTTCATTATCAAATGGTATGAGGAAAAGTACATCTATATGCCTACATGTCAATGTGCATATGAAGTCATGAATGACGCAATATCGTATAGCATGAGGAAAATGCTTCTCTATGACTGTATGGCAAGTGTGCATGTCAATACAATGCAACAAAGTGAACAACCATATGCATACTCTCAGAGTATCAATCCACCCAGTCTTCCCAATTACACGGCACTCGCACTCTCACTCAATAGGTACCTGCGCTCACTGGGGGTGTGTGCATACTCCGGAGGGGCTCCTTTATAATCCACACGTACAACTCACGTGCTGCATGTACAACTCACGTGCTATAGTATCAATATCTGGATCCGCACGGATAACTCACGTTCTGCACGGATAACTCACGTGCTATAGTATAAATATGTGGATCCGCACGGATAACTCACGTACTACACGGACAACTCATGTGCTATAGTATTAATATCTGGATCCGCACGGATAACTCACCTGCTGCATAGACAACTCATGTGCTATAGTATCAAAATCTCAAAATCAGGCCCTCGGCCTCACACAGTCAGCAATCTCTCAAGTCTCTCGGGCTCACAATGTCATGAAACTAGCCCAAAATGATGATATGATGTATCAATAAATAACAATAAAGTCTGAGATATGATATGCAATGAATGAGCATGATTGAGTATGAAATTACAATGTAAGCAAATAACTCAACAGCAGTAATGACCACAGTGGTCCCAACAGGATAAGTATATATAGTCTAGACATAGTTTCTAACATGAATCACAACTCGATAACTCTAGTACATAGAGATTTCATGATTACAGATAAGTTCAGGTAACTACACAGTACCATAGAAATAACGGAGTCACAATTCACACGGTGCGCACCCACACGCCCGTCACCTAGCATGTGCGTCACCTCAGCACCAAACACATAACACATGTAATTAGGGTTCAGACCCTCAGCTCCAAGATTAGAAGAATTACTTACCTCGAACAAGCCGAGACCAATATCGAGCAAGCTAAACAATGCTCCAGAAATTCCATTATGCGTGTATCAACTTTTGAACCCTTCCTATCTCCTCAATTCAAGCCAAACGACCCATATCTATTCAAACAACGTTTAAATTAATCACAATTCACTCCAATGCTTACAATTTAACAATTTACAAAAATTTCCAACTACGCTTGAAATATTGACAGTGGGGCCCACGTCTCGGAATCTAACGAAACTCACAAAATCCGATAACCCATTCAATTACGAGTTCAACCATACTAATTTCACTCAAATCCGACTCCGAATCGATCTTAAAATATCAAAAATTCATTTTATAAAATTGTAGAAAACTCCTCTGATTTCTCTTGAAAAATCAATAATCTAACACCGAACACGAAGATTAATTCATGGAATACAATCATAACAGAGTCAAGAACATTTGCCTTAAGTTGCGTGGAAAAATTCCGCTCCAAGATCGCCCAAACCGAGCTCCAAAATCCGAAAATGTCTAAAAATAGCTAAACCCCGAACTTAAAGCTTCTGCCCAGCGTCTTCCGCATTTGCGGTCGCATAGTCGCATCTGTGGCCTCCACTTCTGCGGAAAAAGCTCGCATCTGCGATGTCCATACCGCATCTACGGTCGCGCTTTTGCACGAGTTGGGTCGCTTCTGCGATGCCTCCCAGCCAGTATTCCCCAGGTCGCTTCTGCGAGCCGCACCTGCGGTCCCTCATGTGCAGGTGCAAAGACACCAGCAACAAAAACATCATACGAACTTAGTCGTACCTCTAAATCACATCAAACAATGCTAAAACCTTGAATCCCACCCCAATTCAAGCTTAATGAAACTAAAATATTTCAACTTCTACATTCAATGCCGAAACCTATCAAATCAAGTCCGATTGACCTCAAATTTTGCACACAAGTCGTAAATGACATAACAGACCTATTCTAATTTTCAGAATCAGATTCCGGCCCCAATATCAAAAAGTCAACTCCCCAGTCAAACTTTCAAACTTGAATTTCTATTTTCGCCATTTCAATTTTAATTTAGCTACGAGCTTCCAAATAATTTTTTCCGGACACGCTCCTAAGTCCAAAATCACCATACGGAGCTATCGGAATCATCAAAACTCTATTTCATGGTCGTTTACACATAAGTGACATCCGAGCACTATTTCAACTTAACTTTAAACCTTGGAACTAAGTATTCCAATTCATTCCGAAATTTCATCGGGCCCAAACCAATTACCCCGGGAGGTCAAATAACAATTGTAAATCAAAAATTGAGCATTAAATGGGGAAAACAGGGTTGTAATAAATAAAACGACCGGACGAGTAAGAGTTGTTTCCAAGCCATCAACTCACTATTCCATCTTACCACGCACGTACTCGGGGGTGATCCCTTGTCACCCTATTCCATATAGGTCTGACAACATAACATAAATGAAGATCATTAATTTAACCTTGGCCCATAAACCTTGGAATTCAATTTTTAATATTGAGAATTTCTTTTCAAGACCCGAATCTCACATCTACACACCAGATAATAGGTCACATAGATTTCCCTCGTTCAACAGGTACCATGGCCAATTGTTTAAGCCGAATTTTAATTATTCTTTCAACACGCCGTAATCAAACCTGATAGTGCTCATTCTAGGTCCAATCACCTTATATTATTAAATACAACTATCCTAAAGACATGCCACACAAATATAACGCATGCCACAACTGCGCAATCTTTGTACCCAAATATGGGAGATGTCTCAAGGAAGAGGACCGTACTGCAAGTTCAACAAGCACCGCCACAACTCCTCAAATTTTGTGAAGAGAATAACCATAGGCGTATGTGCCCAATTGTAGAGGAAAGAAAGCAATGAATCAGATAAATTATCATAGAAATAAAATTCCCACATGCAGCACGGACAACGCACATGCCAATAATATAAACCGACTGGCATTGTCGCAAGCCTCCAGTCCCAGCATATCATACAAGAGCAATTTAAACAAGTACACATTTATATGATAATGACACACCATAGTTTAAGCACGTGCAAAGTCTGCTATCACACTTCAAATTGGCAAGTTAACACAGAAATAGTAATTACCTTGTTTATTAAGGAAATTGGCCTCTTTGTAACCTCAAGTGTAGCACAGATAGTCCTCAACAAAGGTACGAACATGAGGAACAGTCAACTCTAGGCATATCATAGCCTAAGCATTCTTCCGAGTATGAATACTTGCCCTGATGCCCGCATATTAGCTCAAACCTCACATATACGCACACTCATAACACGTAGCTATCACAAATAATTAATGCAACTAGTGCCTCCACTATGTTAAAATATTATACTCACCTCAAACAGGTCAAACCCGAAACAATATACTTATGAGAACTCCCAGTCTCCAAATTCATCGAACACATGAATCACCGTAACTGATCCCAACTCCAGCACTAGAATGACTAACACATCTTCCATTCACGATCATCCCATGAGAATTACTTCTATAATTCTCCCATGTCACATAGCTAAATCTGAATATCAGCACTCGATCAACCGGATGAGTACCTCAATACTGACGAACATCCGTAAGTCAGAACATAATGCGCCTTCTGAAATGCACACCTTTCTCAGGAATTACCGAGCACTTATCACTTTCATCTAAATATATGAAATTGACCATTCTGTCAAAAATTTGTTATTTTCCCTTCAGGACTGAACTGTCACCTTGCACCTGTAAATCCTAATTACGCACAACACACCATATCTATTATGCCATCATGTGACAAGCACAAGAATCCCATTATCAACTCTGAGTCACCAGCAAATTACATACCCGGTTAGTTAGAAACCTCCCATTTTCTCTCATCCAGAATGAAATCACAATATACAACACGTTCCCCGCACTGACAGAAAATATCCGGTTCAAACCATAGTAGAATCCATCAAGAATACTTTGAAATCCATTTGTACATAATCAAGCTATTATAACTAAATGCCTATAACTCGACCAAATAACGCAGGTCACCAAAACCCAAGAATATAGCCACCAAAACATCTATAGATCCTCACCACATCATAATTACCCAAAGCTCGGTATGAGACATCCTAACTTAAAACGACACCGCCTTAAGACCCATTAGCCATTGTATTCTTCTTAAGCACCCCTATAAATACCACAACCGAGACACCCACTCCTAAGGACTTTATGTGAATTTAAAATTATTCCTCTTTTCTTTCTTATACTAAAATGTAGAATCCATAGTCAAACAGAATTATTGCACGTCCCGATACCATTCAATGTAAGTAACCGATTCTAGTGATATACAATTTCGAAAAAAAAAATTCAATTGCCACATATACATTTTGAATCCATTAGAACCCTCTCGAGAGTCATCCACTCTGCTCAAATCTAATTTGCTCCGCCCCAAATGAGCCGAAAGACATGTGCTCCTTTAGCACAATCAACACTCAAAGAAGTTACCCTGCCTTAACATGACCAATCAAATTCATACTTCGTGCGCACTACGTCCTTCAAAACAACAACTTAATCATTCCTAATTTTCATATTTCCATAAAGTGGAATGCAACCCATATCCAGAAATTTCTTTACCCGAGTCATCCTCGATCTCCACCTCTGCAAGTCATAACTAACCCACAAGTATGCCTTAGACCAAAACTAAAATTTAATATATATCCATGGAATTGAATTGTCAATAGCAGACTCCCCCACTTTGCTCAAAGCTATAGAACGAAACACTCGATAAATCACAATACCCATACTTTATTACTGCCATCATACTGCAGTCAGTTCAACGAAAATTATTCTCAAGCTTATGCATCACCCACCATAAAATACCTCAATCATCCGCTAAGTTCACATTTATTCTCGTGACAGTCAAGTCAACTTTCTCAACCAGATTCAAATTAAAATCTCAACACATATGCCCCATTGGTAGAAATTAAACTCTCCACTCAATATTATAAGGAACACACCTACGTAGATTACACTGCAGGAGATAACCCACATGCTTAGCCTCAAATTGGCATCTTGCTATACCTTTTCGCAGCCACAATTACCACGAAATCACTTAATATTTTTGAGTTTGAACTCATCAACACGATATGAAAATCTGCTATACTCCACAATTAAACAGCATGATAGATCCCTCAACACACTCACAACTCAAGACTGTACGTCACATCAAAACAGGAATTAAGTACTCAATAGTAGACTCTTGAGTCCTAAGTAAACTTTATTCGTCCCATTCAACCCTCCTGAACACATCCCGCATTCACATTATTCATCATATAGTCATTCAATCGCCCATTGAGCCACAAATTCTACTCATAGGGATACTACTGACGTATAAGTCCAAATGCACAAGTTCTCACATCCGAAACTACCGATCTTAAGCTGTGGTCTAACCTTGGCCTCAAGTCGTCCAGACTGGCCCATCACCAAAACACAGAATACTCATCTCGAACCTCGTTCATGGAATCACAATGGTCACAGCGGGTGCCTGAATTGGCCCCGCCGGCTCAACTATATATGGAATTTGCTCCTAAGATGGAGAAACTGGTGGTGCTAGAGGTGATGTTCCAACTGCTATACGAGCTATACCTCGACCTCTACCTCGGCCCCGGCCTCTAACACGGCCCCATCCTATACCATGGCCCTAGCCTCGCGCGACCCTTTGGTGGCTGACCGTCTGATCCAGTAGTACGTATCCTCACCATCTTGAGAGAATATAATTACATAAACTTAGTTTCCGGAACCAAATAATTCGCACGATAGAATACAAGAAAGTGAATTTTCCTAAGGGTTCGGCAGCCTCTCGAAGAATAGTACAGACGTGTCTGTACCGATCTGCAAGACTCTACTAAACCTGCTCAAGAATCATGAGACCTATGTAACCTAGGGCTCTGATACTAACTTGTCACAACTCAAAATCCACCTAGTCATGATGGCACCTAACCTCCCCCACTAGGTAAGCCAAATAACAACAATCCGATTCAATTAATAATTAATTTGCTCTAATATACCCCCCAAGGACTGGTAGTACAAATCATAAGTTTCTAAGATTAGAATTTACAAAGATGGTACGAAAACAATATATCATCTGTTCAAAATAGACATAAACAGATTTTTATAAATCTGCGGCTACCTTGAACAATAAGTAGCTACAACCGGAATACAAGTACATCCTCAAATCTAGTTCCCATCGATCACAACAACATCAATATCCAATGTATGTATGCAAGGTACAAAAGTGTAGTATGAGTACAACCAACTCTATGTACTCAATAAGTAACAAACCTAACCTTAGGTTGAAAATAGTGACGAACTGGAACATAGGCCAAAGTCCAACAACAATAGATAACAACGACTCATAACAATATAATAAAAATGGTACAGGAAATAACTCAAAAATAAAATGTTTAGCTCGTTCACAGTTCGAGAAAATAGGCATGCTTTTCAAGTATATCAGTAAAAACCCCAAATCTTTTACCAAAAGCACCAAAATATGAGTAAGTTTGCAAAATCGTGATTTTTCTTTCCAAAACTGTTCAACAGGTAAATGTTTCATTATCAAATGGCATGAGGAAAAGTACATCTATATGCCTACATGTCAATGTGCATGTGAAGTCATGAACAACCATATGCATACTCTTAGAGTATCAATCCACTCAGTCTTCCCAATCACACGACACTTGAACTCTCACTCATTAGGTACCTGCGCTCACTGGGGTGTGTGCAGACTCAGCAGGGTCTCCTTCAGCCCAAGTGCTATAATTCGCACAGACAACTCATGTGCTTCCCGAACCACTCACGTGCTGCACGGACAACTCATGTGCTATGAATGAGCATGACTGAGTATGACATTGCAATGTAAGCAAATAACTCAACAACAGTAATGACCATAGTGGGTCCCAACAGGGTAAGTATATATAGGCTTAACATAGTTTCTAACATGAATCATAGCTCGATAACTCTAGTACGTAGAGATTTCATGATTACAGATAAGTTCAGGTAACTAAACAGTACCACAGAAATAACGGAGTCACAGTTCACACGGTGCGTGCCCACACGCTCGTCACCTAGCATGTGCGTCCCCTCAACACCAAACATATAACACGTATAATCAGGGTTCATACCCTCAGCTCCAAGATTATAAGAGTTACTTACCTGAAATAAGCCGAGTCCAATATCGAGCAAGCTACACAATCATCCAGAAATTCCATTATGCGCGTATCAACTTCTGAATGCTTCCTATCTCCTTAATTCAAGCCAAACGACCCGTATCTATTCAAACAACGTGTAAATTAATCACAATTTACTCCAATGCTTACAATTTAATAATTTATAAAAAATCCCAACTACGCTCAAAAAATCGACAGTGGGGCCCACATCTCGAAATCCGACGAAACTCACAATATGTGACAACCCATTCAATTACAAGTTCAACTATACTAATTTCACTCAAATCCGACTCAAATTCGATATTTAAATCTCGGTAATTCATTTTATGAAATTGTAGAAAATTCCTCTGATGTCTCTTGAAAAATAAATAATCTAATGCCGAAAACGAAGATTAATTCATGGAATAAAATCACAAGGTAGTCAAGAATACTTACCCCAAGTTTCGTGGAAAAATTACTCTCCACGATCGCCCAAAACGAGCTCCAAAATCCGAAAATGGCTAAAAATAGCTAAATCCCAAACTTAAAGCTGCTGCCCACTGTCTTCCGTATTTGTGGTCGCATAGTCGCATTTGCGGCCTCCGCTTCTTCGGAAGAAGCTCTCATCTGCGAGTCAGCCTTGGCCAGCAGTTGTCACTTTTGCGACGTCCAAACCGTATCTGTGGTCGCGCTTCTGTGCGAGTTGGGCCGCTTCTACGATGCCTCCCAGCCAGCCTTCCTCAGGTCGCTTCTACGACAAGTTTTCACGCTTATGTAAGCCGCACATGCGGTCCCTCATGCGCAGGTGCGAAGACACTAGCAACAAAAAAATTCCAGCATTTCCTTAAGTCAGAATGTGATCCGTTAATCATCTGAAACTTACCCGAGGCCCCCGGGACCTCAACCAAATACACCAACAAATCCTAAAACATCATACGAACATAGTCGAACCTCTAAGTCATATCAAACAACGCTAAAATCATGAATCACGTCCCAATTCAAGCTTAATGAAACTAAGAATTTTCAACTTCTACATTCAACGCTGAAACCTATCAAATCAAGTCCGATTGACCTCAAAGTTTGCACACAAGTTATAAATGACATAGCAGACCTATTCTAATTTTCAGTATCGGATTGCCGCCCAGATATCGAAAAGTCAACTCCTCGGTCAAACTTCCAAACTTGAATTTCTATTTTCGCCATTTCAACCTTAATTTAGTTACGGGCTTCCAAAATAATTTTACGGATACGCTCTTAAGTCCAAAATCACCATACGGAGCTATTGGAATCATCAAAACTCTATTCCGTGATGGTTTACACATAAGTTGACATGCAGTCACTATTTCAACTTAAACTTTAAACCTTAGAACTAAGTATTCCAATTCATTCCCAAACTTCATCGAGCCCAAACCAATTACCCCGGCAAGTCATATAACAACTTTAAAGAACAAATT
>AWOL01S0154791.1:0-21764 GCA_000715115.1 Nicotiana otophora
TTGGTACACTAGGTTAGTTGAGGCACCAGGTGCCAGTCTCGCTTCTAGGTCGGGGCGTGACAGCTTATTCTCCTGTTTTTATTATTATATACCAGTGGACCTAACCGACTTCGTCACTACTCGACAGAGGTTAGGCTCGGCACTTACTGGGTACCGATTGTGGTGTACTCATGCTACTCTTCTGCACATGTTTTGTGTACAGATTCAGGTGCTCATTATCAGCCGCAGTATCTGTGAGTTCAAGGCAGATGTTGGAAACTTCAAGGCATATCTGCCGCGTCCGCAGACCTCAGAGTCCCCTTCTATTCTTCCCCGTGTCAAACACTTCTTTTGTATTTGTTTTTCCTATACTTCGGTGTATAGAGATTGTATTTACTTTTATATCTTGTGACTCATGATATTCCTAGTTTTGGGAAGGCTGTGCAAGTAGAGTTTGGTTATTGTATATGCCGAGCGGCATCGTTCTTTTGATTTATTCAGTATCTATTGCAGTAGAAGTCAAACTTGTTTTCTTTCGATATTGGTATTTTTTGTGAATTGTTAGGCTCACCCAGACGTAGAGACTAGGTGTCATCACGACGTGGTTTGCAGAATCGCCGCCCCTCTTTTCCTTTTCTCCCCATTTTCTCTCAAATCCACAGACTCCATCAATCCTAGACCTTGCACAAATTCGTGCAAGGTCACTCAAATCATCCCTATTGTCCCCTCAATCTGAGAATCCCGTCGATTTCTTTCCATTTTTTACCACCTTAATTTGAATCTCAAATCCCCAAAACCCTAGACCCAACTATGCAATGTGGAACATCATTGCTCTTTCCTCTGTACATATAAATTAAAGCATGCATGGCCATGAGCTTTGACCTCATCATCATTATTCTTTGTCTAGAGGTCAAACCTAGTGACTTCTGGACAAGGGGGCTTCGACCAACGGTTCTTCGGTCTCCAACGGGCGGTCTTCTTCAAGGTAAAACTACTCTGATTTCCCCAATCTTCTCTTTTGTGCCCCCCCTTGCTTTCATCCTCTATCACTCATCATATCATTCAACTCTTCAATCATTGGTTGTAAGTATACATCTATATCATTTTCTGGAGACTTAGGTCCTGAAATAAGAAGTGTCATCATGACATATGGGTCCTTCATGTAATGCCATGGCGGCAAATGTTATGAACAAGTATGACTGGCCCAATGCTATGACTGATACTCATGTTCCCATAAGATTGGAAGTCATCACTTGCTAAACCTAAATGAACATTTCTTGATTCAGCTGAAAACGTTGGATGGTTCTCGTCAAAGGATTTTCAAGCCATGCCATCAGATGGATATCGTAAGACACCATCTTATATATTTTGCTCCTTGTGCCACCTCATCTTTTCTAATGGCTCTCTTTCCATGTACAATCTCTATAGTATTGGTTTGATTGGAACATGTCACAAGACTTTATGAGCTACGTTCTTGTCTCTATTACTTCTATCTAGACTTACTACACTAAGTACATGAATTGGCATTGACATACTCTCTCTAATATAAGACACAATCATTTTCACATACATCTCTTTTGGTGTAATCTAAGCCTAAGCCTTGAAGTACTTAGAATCTGAAGAAAACTTTGATACCTTTTTACAGCGAGGATAAAGTGTTTTTCTCAAAATCTTACAATAATTTGTAGAACTTTTTTGCACGCATATTTGGCTCTTCATTGTTCTCTTTATAATTATTCTTATCCTCCATATTTTTAACTCCACAAGCATCATGATTCATTTATGAATTATTATCTATTTCAACAATATCATTATCTACTTCGACATTGCATACATTAGTAGAATTTTCAACTCTTACTAATACTTCTCCATGCAAGTCCCATATTTTATAACTGTTCCAAAAACCATTCCCTAGCAAGTCCCTTCTTATTTGTATTATTGTCTTGAAACGGTATTTTTACACCATTTACAAGGATACCGAATTACAAAGCTCACATTTGATTGACTGTATTCCAATTAAGAAAGTCATCTATTTCTTTAATGTACATTATGTCACATCTATCCCTAATATTCAACCAACTTTTATTCATATCTTTTCTACAAAAAAATGCAATCAATTAATAAATAAAAGGTGTAAGGGCATCAATAATATAAGCAAACCAATTATATAAGCAAGTATTGAACTCAATGATTCTATAGGAGTAGCAATTAATAATGAAAACAACCCAAGCTATATAAGTATGGTTTGAGCTGAATGATCCTACATACGTACAAACACTAGGATGTAGGACATCAATTTTTTATAGTAATGAGAATACAATGTATATTCTCAAATATAATTAAATACCATAGAATGATCTTATAGAAGACAAGTCTTGAAAAGAAGATCAAGTCAGTTGTCATGTAGGGTTAGACTAAGTTTATTTTTTCACTTCTCAAAAAGTGAAGAACCTCTTGTCTAACATTAAATGCCCTGCATGAACTCTCATTAAGACTCATAGTTCAGAAGACTTAGCCAAAATATTGATAATTGAACATCAGCACAGATTTAATATAGCACCCTTTGAATTAAGACATATAATCATATTGGTAAAACTAAAATAGATTAGTTAATGGAATTTCAATATAGATAAGCACTCATAATGGGAAAGAACATATATCATAAAATGTAGGGAAAGAAACTAATAGTTTAGTTCATGGTTCTTTCTAGTTTATTAAGTTGTTTCTCTTCTAATAATATTCAGAAAAAATATATATTATAAAATCTACGGAATAAAATCCTAGAACATGTTCAACAAAAACACACATACAGTCATCAATCACCCATAAACCCTACTTTTCTCTATCCCAAAAATATTCTTCTATTAGCAAATCTACATACTAAACAATCCCAATAAAACTTTATAAAAAAAAAAGGAGAAATTATTTGATATTACAGATTGTACAAAGGGTAAATCCAGAGAAGAATAGAGGTTGACTGATATATATGAGTATCTTTAAGCATATGACTTGTCTTCAATAATATAAAGCTGAAAAAAAGCAACAAATAATTCCTAAACTAATTGAGAAGAAATAGCTTACTGAAGTTCTCTGGTAAAAAGTAAGAAAATCAAACTATGAAAACCTGCGCACAAAAACAATACACCTTCATTGGATTCTTCAACGTAACAGGGTGAAAATCGCTATTTGGTTGGGAATTGTCATTTGGGTTCGAATTATGTTCTGGCATAAGGATTGTTAAGAGAGAATTGGCATTTGGGTTTTTGATATTAGAAATTAACATTTGACTTCTTTGCCCATTCAGATTGTTAGGGCTATTTGAGCATTGAGAGCAGAGAGCTTGTTAACTACAAAAAGTATTTTTGAAGTATTTGTATTTTAATTTATCCTTCAAACTTTAAAATAAAAAAATAGCGGCGATCAAGTTTCCATAAAAGTCAACGAGCTAACTTTTTGGAGTCAAATTTTCCCCTAAACGAGAAAGTAAATTATAGTCCAGTATGGTCAACTAATGGAACAAACTTTTTCACATGACATAGCAGATCACATAATGCAGGAAGTGCAGTTTGATAACACTGATGATTACTGGGATACTCCAAGGTGGATGCCAACAACTTCAGACAGATTTTCAGTGAGTAGTGCATGGCAAATACTATGGTTTGGACAAAAGGTTTGCCTTTTAAAATTTCTTCTTTCTATGGCGATTATGGAGAGGAAAGATACCTATTGATGATTTTTGGAGGAGGGGTGGTTATGTGATTGTCTCTAAGTGTTGGTGTTGTATTCCACCTCAAGAAGAAACCTTCCAAAACTTGTTCCTTACAAGTTATACTGCAGCAAGGGTGTGGAATATGAGGGGTTCCTTGATATTAAGGTGTCAAGGCGGTCGAAGAATGCCACAGGTGAAAGTAACCGATGCCTTGATTATTCAATTGACTCCTTGCTACCAGTCCATGGTGTTTCTTCAAGCAGCATGTGTTGTAGTCAATATGGTGCAGATTCATCAAGTAATAAGAGCATGGTGGAATGCAAAATGTTGTTCCAAATTCAAGCCACTATTTCAGGCAGCTCCAGTTATGATCACATGAGAGTTTTGGAAAAGGAGAAATACTATGAAGAATGGGGGTACAGTATCTTGAAACAGGGTGATTCATAAGGTGAATAAAACACTGATTCATAAGGTATACATGGTTCTCAAGCATTCCTTTACTATGGCCAGACATGATCAATTTCTTTGAAGGTTACAAACTATGTGTGGTAACCAAAAGAGTAACATGGCAGCTCCCTTATGAGGGTTGGTTCAAGTGTAATACTGATGGTGCATTAAGAGGCTCCTATGGGTTTTGTGTGCGTGATTGTGAAGGTGACTTATTGTTTGCCAAGGCAGTGGAGATAGGGGAAACTATTAACATAGTGGTAGAAGCTAAGGCAATAGTATAAGGTTTGGTTTATTGTCTTGAGAAGAAGTTGCACCCTCTTATTCTGGAGACTGATTCTCTGGTGATGAAGAGGATAATTGAGGGTGAATGGGAATCACCTTGGTGTATAAGGGAAGAAGTGAAGAAGATTAAGGAGATCAAGAGCAATTTCAATGTGCTCTTTCAGCATGTGCTAAGGGAGGGCAATGTTGTTGTTGAATTTTTAGCTAACCTTATTTTTCTTTTGCAGGTACAATCACTTTTAACTCATATCAGGAACTACCTTCTGCAGGAAAGACATTATTGAATATGGACAAAGCACAAATACCTAACCTTAGAGTTAGGGTTGCCAAGAGAAAAGAACCTGACTGATGATCACAGCTGATAATACTTTGCCTGATCTTGCCTCATACTTTTGTTTTGGATATGTCTGGGTGTTGTTAGATTGCTTCCCAGTGGTATTAGCATGTTACTATACTCAATCTGGGGGTGGTTTAACAACAATCAGAACTGAAAAGGCAAGCAGGTATCTCATAGCATCTAACTCAAGATTACAATGTGTTACACTATTGATTACTAAGGATTGGGAAAGATTGGTATATGACGATACACATACATCCTGAAAATTGTTTGTAACTGAAATGAGATAGTGCATACCTACATCGGACAGTGCAATAACTCACCAACTGAGGCTTCTGATCTGTTTAGCATATTGTGAATTATTTTCTCATTTTCCAGTGGTGTTAGTGTGTTATCACACTTAACTTGGAGATGAGAGGACAATATGCACTCTATATTTGATAAGCAGACAGTTGGTTGTACAAAATGGTATATCTGCAGCAACTGACGACTACTTTGTTTGGAGATGTAGATCAAAAGGTCAGAGTTCAAGCTGGAACAACACATTTACTTGGGAGTTCTGGAATGCTTCAAAGCAGTGGTGTAATAGTTTGGAATCCACATTAGCCATGTTCATTGTTCTCAATGGAATGCATATCCTGGCGCCCGGTGAGAGCATTAGAGGTGCTACTAGGTATTTGCACTTGGCTATTGGATTCACTTACATTACTTGGAGATGGAAGCATACATCCTGCTATAATGTAATAGCTAGCTCATTAGTCTTAGATTTATTATTCATAGTCTTAGCTAGCAGTAGATTGCATCTTTTATATTGGTTTGAATATCTTGTAAGATTTGGACCCAAGTTTTGGGATTTTTATATAAATTAGCCACTAGGCAGCCTGCCTAGTGGTATATTTGCTAAAAAAAACTATAGTCCAGTTGTTGTAAATATTTGTTGTGACCTAGATAAAGTTGCCCCTATTCATTGCGACTTTTATAGTCGCCACAAATAACTTTACCTTTTTATGGAAATTTGCTAGAGTCTCCATGAAATCCCTGACTGTTGTGGCGATCAATGGAGTCGCAACTGATACCCGCCACTAAAAACCCTTTTTCCTGTAGTGTTGCTACATACGGAGGTAATGTATATGTGAGCAGACGAGCATATATATATGTGCTAGGATTATTCATGTTCGGTGTAGATTATACACTACTTTATGCTTTGTTTGATTGTGTGTTCTACTTGTTGTAATGGCTTACTCAATTGAATGACTACGTGAGTACAATAAATCATGCTAGAGTTAATATATAGGTTAATGATACCTGACTTTGGGCATGATGAGCCATTCTTAAGATTGATGATATACTTGATTTGGCCATAGTCACACATTATATTGTGAACATACATTTGCACATGTTATTCTTGTGATACTGTTATATGACTAGTTAGGTTTTCTTAATCATGTTAGAGATCGTGTTTAGGCCTTTGATGCTTAATTGGATATAATGATCATTTGGTAGATATACCTGTTTAAGTTGTAGTCATACATTATATACATGAATATATCATGCGTACAAGTCATCTCTTATTCATATGCATACATTTATGTATATGAATATTGTTATTGTTATAGCACGAGGTTTCCTCCATGTGCATATTTTGATATTTTTATTGTTATGACATGAGGTTTCTATCGTACAATGTATGAGGCACTGGCCGTGCAGCTTATGTATATGGATCTATCCCCCAAAGGTCGCCCTCACAAGTTTCTCTCTCGATGGCATACACACAGGTTGCATGAAACTGATGGCTTCTGGTTGATTGTGATGTGGGATCTAATGTGATTAGTTTTGAGCATAAAAGTAGAATATTTGACCATGCAAGTGAATACTTTGTGCATATTCATGCATGTACATGCCTTATTCATGCATATCTTCTCTATATGCGACTTGATACATTTTACATATACATGGGACTTGCTAGTGAGTTGTTGGACACTTAGAGAATGTCATATTGATGTAAAGAGAAGTTATAGTAAAGCATTGACCTATTGGACTCATGTAAAGGTTTTCATAAATATGCCATTTGAAAATTTATGTTAAATTGGATCATTGTCATGTATAGACACTTTACATCCTTGTAGAAGTATTTGAGTACACCCTACTTGGTGCATGTCTCCTTTGTAAGCAGAGTTGGTGCAAGTTCCATTTGCTTTGACATGTTTAATTGGAAAAGATTTCTTATAATGTAACGATCCAACCGATTGTTTTGTTTACTTGGGCCCCGTTCCCCTACTTGATATTTTCCCTATGCTTGTTTGATGTTTTGTGACTTGCGAGAATTGTTGGTTTGGATTCGGGAAGGTTTTGGAGTGAATTGGATTACTTAGTTCTATTTTTCGAAGCTTAACTTATAAGAATTGACCAAGATTTGAACGTAGGAATACGTCCGAATTTGGTTTAGGAGGTTCCTAGGATATTTTGGGGCCAATTGCTGAAGGTTAATGATTTGAAGGTTTGAAAAATTTATAAGTTTAACTCATAGTTGACTTTATGGTTATCGGAGTACGTTTGGGATTCATAGCCTTGTGATAGGTTTGTGTTGTGATTTATGAATTGTGTCAAAACTTTGGGGTCATTACAAGTTAGTTAGACGTGGTTCGATGTGAGTTTGGAAGTTGGAAGTATGGATAGTTTATTAAGTTTGGATTGAGGTGCGATTTATGATTTTGATATTACTTTTGTGTTTTGAGATCTCGCGTAGGTCCGTGTCATATTTTGGGACTTGTTAGTATTGTTTTATGGGCTCCCTGGAGGGTCGGGAGTGTTTCAGATAGGTTCCAGACCATTTTGATACATGTTGCAAGGTTTGGTGCTGGTGCACCGCACCTGCAGACGAGTGGTGCGCAGGTGCAATGTCGCACCAACGAGGATTTGGTTAGCGCCTATGATGGCAGGCTTGGGGTTGGATCTACAAATATTTTTTGATGAACGTATAGGAAAACCCTCTTTGGACTTTCCAAATATCTTTGGAATTCATTTATTTCTCTCAAAGGTGACTTGCTGTGGTTTTGGTGCATTTGATGTAACAGGCTTGTGTGGTCTCCGAAAGTGCACAGATGCGCATATGAGTCGCTCCTGCGATGAGTACGTCAACGAGGGATTACCGAACCAAGGGAGCTATAGATGCCAGGTGTGCGAGCATGTGCGGGAGGATGGTGGTTTTAGTGGAGCTCGCAGATGTGAAGCTTCTGTCGCAGAATTGACAAATAGGCGAGAGGACTAGCAGAAGGGTTTTAAGTTGATTTTTGATTGGCTCTTTACTATTTTGAGTTTTGAAGCTCGGGTAGAGGCAATTTTTGGGGAGAATTTCATCACCACTTTGAGGATAAGTGAATTCTACTACATTTTGATGTTTTATCGCATTTCTCCATGGATTATTACACACAGATTTTGGGTTTTGAAAGAAAAATTTTGGGGTTTTGACTATAACTTTGGAGAGTATAAACTAGGGATGAGAGTCGATTTGAACTTAATTTTGGAATCTAATCATATATTCAGACTCGTCGGGATGTGGGTAACCTATATCTATCCCTTGACTCGGATTTTAACCATGTGGGCTTGGGTTGACCTTTATAGATTTGATTAAATATTGAAACTTTATTATTTGGAATCGATTCCTATGGCTTTGTTTGATGTTATTTAGTTATTTTGTCTAAATTCGAGCCGGTCGGAGGTGGTTTCTAAAGAAAATCTTACTTAATCTCGTGTGAGAGAATAACCCTTTGGATTGGACCTTATTTGCCTAATTGTAATATATGTAAAACAACCTATATGTGATGTGACAAGCGTATATGTAGGTGTTATCTATGAAAAATGGCCGGATTAGACTATAGGCTCTACTAAGCCTTAATTTGATTATGTGCTCTCTATGATACATGTGTAATACTTTGTATCACTACGTGATCTTATCCTTTTATGCTAGAGATAATGTTTTAGGATTTGTAACTCCTAATTAGCAAAGATGGGCATTTGTGGAATTATTGTTAAATTAAATTAGTCGTAGTTGTATCTCTTATCGTGAATACACATNATTTTGTCTAAATTCGAGCCGGTCGGAGGTGGTTTCTAAAGAAAATCTTACTTAATCTCGTGTGAGAGAATAACCCTTTGGATTGGACCTTATTTGCCTAATTGTAATATATGTAAAACAACCTATATGTGATGTGACAAGCGTATATGTAGGTGTTATCTATGAAAAATGGCCGGATTAGACTATAGGCTCTACTAAGCCTTAATTTGATTATGTGCTCTCTATGATACATGTGTAATACTTTGTATCACTACGTGATCTTATCCTTTTATGCTAGAGATAATGTTTTAGGATTTGTAACTCCTAATTAGCAAAGATGGGCATTTGTGGAATTATTGTTAAATTAAATTAGTCGTAGTTGTATCTCTTATCGTGAACACACATTTGCATTGTACTATTTTCATGTCCTTGTGTACCTTATTGGTAAATTGTGAGAATATATCTCTTAAAGATACATTGTTATCTTGAATTTGTTATGATTATAGAACATATGGACATGTTGGACAGATGATTGGGTGTTGGCATGAGGTCTCTTCTGTGCGGATATTGTCATTATGATGATATGTGAGTATAAGGGTGGCATTCTTGATTTTGAGGATGTGTGGAGTATAAGGGTGGCATTCTCAATAATGATGATATTATTATTGTTCAGGCACGAGGTTTTGCTGTTCAACGTGTGGATATAGATCTATCCCCCTAGGGTCGGCGTCTCATATTTCTCTATTAATGGCCTACACGCAGATTCTGGTACTGTGATTGATTTTGATGAAGTATAAAGGTGGTATTCTTGTTGATGATGTGTGTAGTATAAGGGTGGCATTCTAGATTAATAAGTGGAGAATAAGGGTGGCATTCTTGATCAGGCTAGTGAATTCTTTATGCTTTGTCATCCATTTTATATAATTTTGCGTTGTTTTTAATATGCTATTCCATGCCTCAGTTATTGATTGAAAATTTTTTGTCAAGATTGTTTTACCTATGATGAGGTGATAACTCTTATTTTGTTGAGTTAATAGTACTATATCTTGTTATATCCTTGGTGCCAGTTATTTGATATATTGCACAAGTTCCTTGATTAGTGAGTATCACATGACTTGAACCTCGTCATTACTTCACCGAGGTTAGTGTTGATACTTACTGATTACATGTTGTCCCGTACTCAAACTACGCTTGTGTACATTTTTGTGCAGATTAGGGTGTTGGTAGCAGCGGACCTCAGGATTGAGCTTTGTTTATTTCGAGAGAATTCAAAGTAGTAGTGCATGGGTGCCGCAGACCCTTGGATTCCCTTTCTCTTATTTCATGTTGTTGTATTACTCTCAAATAGTATTCCAATGCCCCAACAACATTTATGCACCTGATGAATAATATATTCCAGTCATATCTAGATTGATCCGTCATTGTGTTTATTGATGACATCTTGGTGGACTCCCACAACCGGGAAGATCATGAGCATCACCCGAGGATCGTGCTTTAGACCTTGAGAAAAAAGAAGTTGTATGCAAAATTGTCAAAGTGTGAATTCTGGCTTGATTCAGTGGCGTTTTTGGCTCATGTGGTGTCGAGTAAGGGGATCAAGGTAGATTTGAAGAAGATTGAGGTAGTTTAGAGTTGGCCCAAACCATCTTCAGCTATTGAGATTCGGAGATTCCTTTGTTTGGCCAGGTATTATCGCGGTTTCATAGAGGGTTTCTCATCTATTGCTGCACCGATGACCAGATTGACCCAGAAGGGTGCTCATTTCAGATAGTCCAAGAAGTGTGAGGTGAGCTTTTACCGATGACCTTTGGGTTCAGGGTCTTATACTGTGTATTGTAATGCGTCATGTGTCGACCTTGGCGCGGTGCTGATGTAAGACGGTAGGATGATTGCCTACACGTCTCGGCAGTTGAAGACCCATGAGAAGAATTATCAGGTCCACGACTTAGAATTGGAAGCTATTGTTCATGCATTGACGATTTGGCAGTATTATTAGTACAGTGTCCCCTGTGAGGTCTTTATCGACCACCGGAGTCTACAACATCTGTTTAAACAAAAAGATCTTAACTTGCGGCATCAAAGATGGTTAGAGTTGCTTAATGACTATAATATCACTATTCTGTAACATCCCGGGAAGGCCAATGTGGTGGTCGATGCCTTGAGTAAAAAGACGGAGAATTTGGGTAGTTTAGCATATCTACCGGCTATAGAGAGGCCACTATCCATAGATGTTCAGGCCTTTGCCAACAAGTTTGTTAGATTAGATATTTTGGAGCCCGGTTGAGTTCTTGCTTACGTGGTTTTTCGGTCTTCTTTATATTATCGCATCAAAGAGCGTTAGTATGACGACTCCCATTTGCTTGTCCTTATGGATAAGGTTCATCATGGTGATGCCAATGAGGTATCTATTGGACATGACAGTGTGTTACGAATGCAGGTCCGATTATGCGTGCACAATGTGGATAGGTTGTGTGAGTTGATTCTTGAAGAGGCCACAGTTCGTGGTACTCCATTCATCCGGGTGCCGCTAAGATGTATCCGGATTTGAGGTAGCACTTTTGGTGGAGGAGAAGGAATAAATACATAGTGGTGTATGTAGCTCAGTACCTAAATTGTCAGCGGGTGAAGTATGAGCATCAACGGCCAGGCGGTTTGCTTCAGAGACTTGAGATTCCCAAGTGGAAATGGGAGCATGTTACCATAGACTTTGTTGTTTGGCTCCCACAGACTTAGAATAAATTCGGCAGGGTATAGGTGATTGTGGACAGGTTGACCAAGTCGGCTTATTTCATTCTAGTAGTGACTACCTATTTTTCAGAGCAACTGGCTTAAATCTATATCCGCGAGATTGTCTGACTTAATGGCATGCCAATATCCATCATCTCTGACCGAGGTACGCAGTTCACATCACGTTTTTGGAGAGTTATATAGCATGAGTATGGAACACGGGTTGAGTTGAGTACAACATTTCACCCCCATAAAGATGGACAGTCTGCGCGCACCATTCAGCTATGGGAGGATATGCTTTGTTCCTGCGTTATGGATTTCGGGGGTTCTGGGGATAAGTTCTAGCCGCTTGAAGAGTTTTCCTACAACAACAACTACCAATCGAGTATTCAGATGTCTCCTTATGAGGCCCTATATGGGATACGATGTCGTTCCCCAATTGGTTTGTTTGAGCCGGGAGAGGCTAAGTTAATAGGCACAAATTTGGTTTGAGATTCCTTGGAAAAAGTCAAGTTGATCCAGGATAGGCTTTGTATAACCCAATCTAGACAGAAGCGTTATGCAGATAGGAAGGTTCGTGATGTTGCATTCATGGTTGAAGAGCGAGTCTTGATTTGGGTTTCACCTATGAAGGGTGTAATAAAGTCTGGGAAGAAGGGAAAGTTGAGCCCTAGGTATATCAGACATTTTGAGATCCTGGAGAGGATCGGTGAGGTGGCCTACAAGCTTGTATTGCCACCTAGCTTATTTGCGGTTCATCCGGTGTTCCATGTTTCTGTTCTTCGGAAGTATTATGGTGATCCGTCTCATGTTTTAGACTTCAGCACAATCCAATTGGATGAGGATTTGACTTATATTAAGGACCTGGTGGCTATCTTGGACAGACAGGTCCGAAAGTTTAGATCAAAGAACATTGTTTTGGTGAAGGTTCAATGGAGGGGTCATCCGGTCAAGAAGGCGACATGAGAGACCCAACACGACATGCGAAGTCGTTATCCTTATCTATTCACCGCTTCAGGTATTTCCTTATGCACGTTCGAGGACAAATGTGTGTTTTAAAAGGGGGCGAATGTAATGACCCAACCGGTTGTTTTGTGTAATTGCACCTCGTTTTCCCTTTTGATGCTTCACACATGTGTGTTTATGGTTTTATGACTTGCGGGTTGGTTAGTTTTGTTCTGGAAAGCTTTCAGATTGATTTGGACCCTTTGAGTCTCGACTTAGAAGTTTAAATTAGAAATGTTGACCAAATTTTGACTTTTGTGAAAATGACCCCAAAATGATGTTTTGATGGCTCTGATAACTTCGTATCGTGATTCTAGACTTTGGCGTTTGCCCGGAATTGATTTTGGATGTTCGTAGGTTGATTTGTGTTGTTTTGCCAAAAGTTGATAATTTGAAGTTGAAAAGTTTGACTGTAGGTTGACTTTTTGCTATCGATGTTCGGAATTTGATTTTGGGACTTGGAATAGGTCCGTTATGATATTTAGAACGTTTTTACAAAATGTGGTATCATTTGGAGTTGAATTGATAGGATTCGGACGTTTTGTTGCAATCCCAGAAATTCTTAAAATTACTTTGAAACTTATGTGTTTTAGTGTTCGATTCGTAGTTTTAGATGTTATTTTTGAGTTTTTATCGTGCGAGTGAGTTCGTATGATTTTTTAGACTTGTGTGGATGTTTGGTTTGGGGCTCGGATGAGTTTCGAACATGTTCCGGAGTGTTTTGGACTAAAATTGCAAATTTGGTGTGCTGATGCTTCAGGTATCGCATTTGCGAACACCAGGTTCACAATTGCGAGCTTAGCAGGGGACCCTCAGTTACTGCAATTGCGATACCAGGCTCGCAATTGCGAAGTGGTCTAGGACTTTGGGTAGCTCGCATTTGCGACTAAAACTGTTGCTTTTGCGAAGGAGGCAGGATTCGCATTTGCAAACCGATTGATCGCAATTGCGAGGTCCCAGTAGGAAGGTCAGTGGCCGTATTTGCGATGTATTCTTTGCAATTGTGAGGGTTCGCAATTGCGAACCCAAGTCGCAATTGAGACATCAACAACTGATCAAAAGGGCTCCTAGACTCGGTATGAGGCGATTTGGAGAGGGTATTTTCATCTACAAACTTTGGATAAGTGATTCTAATCTATTTCCTATCATATTCCATTAATATATCTTAGATTTTAACATCATAATCATGTGAATCAAAGTGAAAATTTGTCAAACCTTGTCATGTATTTGAAAAATAAGAATTTGAGTTTTGAGAATCGATTTGGATTCAGATTTTGAAACTAATCACGTATATGAACTCGTGGGATCATGGGTTGTCGGAATCTACCATTGGATCTGGATTTTGACCGGGCAGCCCAAGTTGACTTTTATTGACTTTTTGGAAAAGTGTAATTGGCCTAGCTTTATCTATTATAATTGATTTCCCTTGCATTGTTTGATGATATTAAGTTAATTTCGGTTAGATTTGAGCCGTGTGGAGGCAAAATTTAGGGGAAAAGCTATTTACGAGAGCTGAATTGGCCTAGTTAAGGTAGGTATCTTGCCTAACTTTGTATGGGGGAACTACCCCTTAGGATTTGGGATTGATTGTGTCGTTTGTGCTATGAGAAAGCCGTGTACGCAAGGTAGTGAGTGGGTACACGTGTTATATGTGGTTTTGACCGGTTAGGATACGTAGATTCTGTCTAAGCTTTAATTGGATTGTCATATCATGTTCTAAATTCTCATAGTCAATTTATTCTTACTTATGTTAGTTTATCCTTACATGCCTTAAATGACTCGTTAACACTTGTTCTACATTCTAATTGATAAATTGCTCTCATGATTTAGTTGAACTTGTTGCCTCTTTTATTGTTACATGTTGTCTCTTCATTTGTTGATTATCATTATTTGAAGTTATTCCTCATGTTATCTCTTTCATTATTGATTTTCATTATTTAAAGTTATTATTGATCTCATCTCTTTCATTGTTGATTATCATTATTTGAAGTCATTGTTGCACGTTATCTCTTCCATTGTAAGCTTTTTTTATTTAATATCGTGGTTATACATTATCTCTCTCATTGTTGAGTTATTGGTGTCGAAGTTGTGAAGGTCGTTATCACATTGAGGTAAAAATGTTTATTGCTGAGACATCTTTCGTGTTGAGCATTTACATTCATTGTTGTTGTTGATATTCTTGTACACATTGTGGTTGAGCCATGGGCTAATGTTGTGGAAACATTGATATTGTTGATTATTCGTAATTTGTGACATATGGGCACTTGTGGTGCGAGTTGTTATTGTCATGTGATATTACGCGCATGCGGCGGTATAAGGCTAGGGGTTAATGTGCATGCGATTATATAAGGATGGACTTATGTGCGTGTTTCTTATAAGGGAATTACATGAAGCCACACGACAGCATAAGGTGGGCTAAAGTACGTGTAGTTATTTCAGGAAACCTATTTTCAAAACCTATTTAAATGCAAGGCTCACGCGGCGGTATAAGAAAAGATTGTGATTGAGATTGTGAATTGTGAATACGAGGCGATACCTCGATTGTGATTCTTGATATATACACGAGGCGGTACCTCGGTTGTGATTCTTATTGTACACGAGGTAGTACCTCGTTGTGATTCTTATTGTACACGAGGCGGTACCTCGTTGTGATTCTTGTTGTTTATCTCATGTTGCAAAGAGTTTTGGTGGGAAAACTTCTTGTTGTTTTGTTCTTCCTTGTTCTATCAGTCATTGTCTGTATATGATCATTGTGGTTCTCTTTAATTAATTTCTTTATGCTATTTCCATGCTTACAATTCCGATATTAGTTCATGTTATTAACTTGTTTCATATCAGTACTTTCTCTGCCTTCCATTATTTATCCTTACTTTTTACATATTGTTTATTTACGTCCTAGTAGGTGTCTTGACTTGGCCTTGTCACTACTCTACTGAGGTTAGGCTTGACACTTACTGGGTATCGTTGTGGTATACTCATACTATGCTTCTGCACATTGTTTTGTGCATATCCAGGTACGTCCGATCGTGCCGGACGTTAGTGATCGACTGTTAGCTGCTTACGGAGACTTCAAAGTATGCATGTTCAGCATCCACAGGGCTCAGAGTCACCTTCCTTTACCTTTACTCTTGTTGTATTTTTCATTCAAACAATGATGTAGTAGATATTTTAGCTTACTCTATAAAGCATATGACTCAGGTCCACCGGTTTGGGGGAAGTGTTTGTTGAATTCTGTTTCAGGAGATTTTATGAGTTTATTAAACTTGTTTTAGTATTTCTGTTAATTATTTCAGTCAAGTTATTATTGAATGTTAGGCTTACCTAGTCGTAGAGACTAGGTGCCATCACGGCATCCTACGGAGGGAAATTATGTCCCGCCCCGACCTCGGGGAGCGCGACCGATGCTCAACCGAGATACCCCGATTAAGCAAGCCTGTTAGATGCCTTCTACCCAACATTACCCATTAGTAATATAAAAACCAGTACAGGTCATAGACATGAGAAGAGTTAAGTGTTCCACAATCATTTCCATTACTAAAGGATATTCATTTATGATTTCCAAAATATAACAAGTTTACTGATGTGAATACCAACACTTACTAGTTTAATTCCCAACATCATACACTACTCACAACCTTACAACAGAAGAGAAGAATGGAAGTGCCGGCGACAAGGCTCCGGTTATACCTCAAAACATAAAGTACAACATCAAATGACATGAATCCGGGAACAGAGTAGGGCTCACAAAAATCTGCTGAATAAAGAGTAACTGCTAACCAAGATCAAAACTGCCCGCTGACGAATCCACCTGCATCCATTGAAGATGTAGCGCCCCCGGCAAAAGGGACATTAGTACATATGGAATAGTACTAGTATGTAAAGATAAATGTCCTCTTTCAAAATAGAATGCCAATATAAGAAAGGGAAAATCATAGAAACAACAAGTTACAATTAACAATATCCAAATGCCTAGTTAAAATATAACAACTTTCAAGATACAAAAACAATATATATTTTTGGTTGGGAGATCATTAGCACCGATATATCACAGTGTTTTTAGCACAGAGTCCGATCACGCCCGATCGGCTAGGCCATCTCCCCACGAACAATGTGATTTGACATGTGGTGCAAAAGAAAGGTGTTACCAAGAGTAGTACCATTATGTGCGCAATATGGCGTCCGATCACCACCCGACCGTCTAAGTTGTCTCCCCATATATGCCATGTGAGTCGACAATAAATCCTGGGCTATCAACAATCTCATCCCAATTAAAGGGAATAATCACAATCACATCAATATTTCAATCTCATCTCACATAAGGGGAATAATTATAATCCACTTCTACACTGGAACGTGTAGTTTTGGGTGCGGGCCTTACGACCCACCCTTCCTCGGTTTCCTAATGATACTTCCAAAAATACTTTGTTTTGCACACAAGGGAAACAAAAGTACAAATATATTTTATATTCACCTTTTAAGCTTTCACACTATATATAAAGCTTCGTTAGTACTTTCAACCATTCAAAACATCATTATTTCCTTGGCTCTATTGGCCATACGTATGATTTTTCATTCATGGCACGGTGGCCGTATCTTATATTCCAACTCCGAAAATCACAACTTTCGGTTCATTAGTAATGAAGACTTTAAACACAATGGATTTCTTTCCAAGAAATGGAGTAAAATGATTGGTAATCGAAGCACAAGTTAAAATTATAAACGAGTAACACATCATTTATTATTGAAATACTTTTTCCCAAAAGGGCAATACACAATTTCAACTCATGAATATATAAGAGCTCAAAACATGTTGGAAATACTTACAAAGCATAGCATTAGTTGAAACAATCACATTTGGGCATGACTTGAGTACATAAGCTTTTAGGCAAATCTATTTTCAAAGTCAATTTGGAACAGTCGAATCAAGGCTCATTTCTTAACCTTTCTCTTATCATTTCATTTTATTGGCACAATTAGCCACAAGTATAACTTTCAATCTGGGCACGGTGGACACACTTTATATCTCCGACTCACTTTTTTCACTTTCAACCATCTTTATTGATTATCAACAATAAGGCATTTCTACTCAAGATTTTAAATACACATTTGAGCAACTAACCAAATTAAGGGTCTTAGGCACATGTGATTTCTTACACAATTCGACCTACTAGTTTTCATTAGAATCACGTTTTCAAATCATAACATATCAACACACAGCCCATGCTTAATCACCTTCTCAAATAGTAACTCAACGTACAAGAACGTTTTGAATACCAATTGAACGCATATATCTTTTGACACAAGGCTCTTTCGGATTAATCAATTTATAATAAGCAACACGGGACTTACAAGGCCATTGCGGGTTTCAATTCTAAAAGGGGAGTTTAGCCAACATACCTCGCTTTGAGCTTTCCTTAACTCGCTACAACGTCCCAACACTTCTACCAATAACAATCTAAAAGAAGATAGCGAACATCGGATAATAATTAGAAGGATTCTCATAGTACAATATTAGGAATTGTGTCAAACACCTACTATGCAAAATTGACTGTAAAGCTCTACAATGGTAATCCCTTCCTCCCTCAACCAATTTCAACAAGAACTACCCAAAATAGTTCATTAACCCCACATACTACAACATATTGTCATATGCATGGCCTATTTCCAACTCCATAACCTAATTAAACCCATAATAATTGCATGAAGATTTTAGGACAAGGTCTTACCTGGGTAGATGATGGTCTAGTGAATGATTCCCTTGAATCTTCAAGATTGGGGCAGGGATTGATGATCAATGCAGTTGGGGCTCCTTCCTATCTCTCTAAAGCACTTCCCTTTCTTTAACATATATGTTTAACTCGGCCAAAATTACTCCAAGGTCGTTTTATAAGAAATGGGGTCGGGTTATAAAATAGGAAAATGGATCCTCCGAACTCAGGTCTGCAGTCACAGATTAGACCCCGTAACGGATATATGGTCTGTAAAATGGACCAGGAAACTGATGCCCAAAAATTGGAATGCTCTGGACAGGTCTGCGAGAGATCTGCGGTCCGCAAACCACTTATGCGGCCGCAGAATGACCCAACAAAATTCTTCATGCTAAATCTGCGATGAAAAATGCGGACTGCGAAACTACTATGCGATCGCATAAAGGACCGCATAACGTCCTTCAAAATTTAACAAACTCTCTACTCAATTATGCGATGCTTATGCGGCCCACAAAATGGTTCTGCGGTCGCGAAACAGACCGCTGAATTACCTTTTTCTGCCAAAAGTTTCTGTCAACTCCTCAGACACATAAGCCTACCTCAAACACATAAGCCTACCTCGACACTACAAAACTTGAATCCCTTGGAGAAATGTTATGGGGGCCCTACAAATTGGGGTCGTGACTATCTTATTTTGCTATTTTTATTGTATCGTGTGATGGACTTAGCTAGTCTTGGAGGTTTGTTGCCATCACGACCTTTGATGGGATTTTGGATCGTGATATATTATCTTTTCTTTAATTATGAACCTTTATTTTGGTATCTGATGTTCTATGACTATTTCCTTGCATACTTCACTATATTATATATGTTATTGAGCTGCATAGGTTATACAAAATGAGAATCTTTTACTAAAAACCTTATCACTACTTCACCGAGGTTAGTTGAGATACTCACTAATTACATAAGTTCGGTTTTACTCATACTACACTTCTACACCTTGCGTGCAGATTCTGGAGCTAAGCTGTTGTAGAGGACAAATGCTAGCATTGAAGACATACCAGCGTTCAGATGCATGCTACCTTTTTCTCATGGTAGTTTAGGAATTGTATTTCTATTTATGTATATTAAAACAGATATTGTATTTTATATGTCCCAGCATTATAAATCTAAATCTTAGTGGCTCATGACTTGTACTACCAGTCCTTGGGATAGTTGTGTTAATTTTTTCAATCTTATATACTCCCTCTGTTTTAATTTATGTGAACCCATTTCACTGGGCACGAAATTTAAGAAAAGAGAGAATACTTTTGAGTTTGTTATGTAAAATAAAGCTCATATATTTTGTGTGGCTATAAATCATTGTATAAAGGTAAATTAGATAACTGATAAATGATAACTGCACTGAACAAAGGAAGTAAGGATATGCATACTCCCTCTTCTGAATGATGAACTAACTGTTTATCTGAATAAGTAAATTTCGGCCTCAGGCCCAATATATATCTGCACAAACTACATCCTTGAGCCCAAGTATACATATACATAACTGTGGCCTTAGGCCCAAAGATGTATAAAGTATAAATTGTGGCCTCGGGCCCAAAGATGCATAAAGCATAAACTGCAGCCTCATGCCTAATTACAGGTGTTCAATATTCATGATATAAAATCAGGAAATTGAGAATCATACTGCAATACATGATATAGAAGTGCCGAATAGGGCTAGAGTGGGACATGTGTTCAAAATAAAATGATTTTTCAGAACTGAGAGTCATGGGATATTGAACGAATTATGACACCATGTCATCTAGAGAATATAAGATCTACAACTATTCATGGAACTGAGGCATAATTACTTTCTGAGGAAATTCATAATAGTCATAAGAATAAGAGACGTAGGGAGAATCATAAATATTTCCAAACGTAGAGATTTAGTCTCACATACCTTAACTTTCTTCTCTTGGGTGTAATAAAATATTTGTCAACCCTTTCAACTTTAATCTTTAGCAATACAAGTCAAAGGGATTCCATATTAGCAATAATACTTATATTTTGGTCACTTAGGTAATTTATCAAACACTTTGTGGATATAAAGCTTCATAGCCCTTATTAATCGTGTTTCTACACCCAACAACCCATTCTCTTGCTTCTAGATAATTCTAAAATCTCAAATTTTTATAATCAACATCATTCTTCATCATCCATAAGATAAACAACACCCTTAACCAATAATCAACGGTCAACAACCCAATCCTATAATTGTTCATGCTTTGCTGTCAAACCCATCAACTCGTATCTCATGAACTAGAATCTATAATCATTAATCCAATACTATAATCAAGTAGAGGGTGCACATATTACCTTTTTGACGTTCAATCCTCTTGAATTCGAGTTCTAGAAATTCTTTTCTTAACATTGATGTCGCAATCAAATATATAATAATTTAAAGGGTTTACATATGTTAACAAGGTGTTGGAGAATTGAAATTCACTTAGAATCATCATTAGAACTTACCTTGGATGGTGGAGGGACCTTGGAGGAAGTTAGGTCCTTAGGGTGTAGGGGACGAGGTCGGGCTTTTAAAATGACCCCGGGTGCGCTCCCATGTAGCAGAAGGCCCAAATGCACACCTAAACATGCATCAAGGGTAGTAGCACTGCCACAAGTGCGCTGCCATGCATGAGAACAGCTGGTCGGGCACCTGGGTGTGCATACTGCGCATTGTTCGGTAAAATGTGCATAACCTTTTGCACAGATATCCGTTCAGGCTTCACAATATATCATTTGAAAGATATTTCAAAGGGATACAACTTTCGTGTTTTATGTTTTCTCAAATTTAAACAGACTCTCATGAAATCTGGATGGAAGGAAAACCTTCCATAAACATAGTCAATTTTTATCGGATCTTATGCACCTCACTCTCCGTCTTGATTCTAAAACAACCATTTCCACCCATACTCATCCCGATATGACTTAACATGCCAAAAATATCACATTAATACTCATTTAACATATTCACACCCTATCCAAATTTACAGAGTGTTACAATAATCTAATCCCACGTAATTCATGAAATTTCTTCTCTTTGAATTATTACTCAATCGAAGGCCTAAATGTCATTATCTTATCAATTATCTCAATTATACTCTTATTCTACTTCCAGGACAGTATTCCGTCTCTTCTAAATGCCCCTAGTCTTAAACTCCTCTGAGTTCATTCAGGCTATACTGAGCTTTTTATAACTTACGGAAACCATCAGCTCTTTTGGTTAATAGGCTTAATCCTTAGGCCTTACTTATTCTTGTCATCTTCTTACTCACCTTTCCTTATCCTTACTCCTGTCTACCTAAAGTTTTGTAACTCTTCCATACTTTAGCTTGCGACCTACACATATCTATTTATACTATGCGCAACCTTCCTTTAACTGGCTAGCACCATAGATTTCCTTTCGTGCCTTCTGTTACGCGGCGCCTTCCTGAAGTTCCTTGGAAGGGCGACGTAAGGCTAAGCAACCGA
>AWOL01S0154829.1:10788-26210 GCA_000715115.1 Nicotiana otophora
GCGAATGCAGTGAGGACCTCGCGAAAGTGAAGGTCAACTGGCATGTGTGCTTCGCGAATGAAGCAAGTTCTCTGCGAACGCGAAGATCACCTCACGCCTAGTTAAATAAAAGAGCTAAGTCAGGATTTCATTATTTTTCACCATTTTTGAAACCTAGAGCTCGGACTAGAGAGATTTTTGAAGAGATCTTCATCCCAACTTCATTTGTTACGGCTTTTCAACTAGTTTTGATATATTTCCATAATCGCTCATTGATTGTTTTCCTTAAATTTAGTAGTTTAAAGGTAGAAACTAGGGGTTGGGTAGAATTTAGGAAATTGGTAAAATTAAGATTTAGACCTCGCACTGAGATCAGATTCTATAACAAGTTGCATAACCAGGCTCGGAGGTGAATGGGTAATCGAAATTTGGTCTGTATCGCGAATTTTGACCAAGCGGCCTAGGGTTGACTTTTGTTGACTTTTTAAATTTATTTAAAGATCGAACTTGTTTCACTCGTGGGTAGTTTCCAAAACTTGTTTTCAATTGTTTAAACTATATTTGGAAATATTTGATTTATTTAGAGGCTTATTCTAAAGGAAAAGTCGTTGTTAATTGTTGATTGGTTGAGGAAAGTGGTAAGTGTTGTGGTTAACCTTGACTTGAGGGAATTAGGACTTGATTGGTCTATTTGCAACTTGATTTATGTGTAGGGGCAACGTATATAAAAGGTGATGAGTGCATGTACGTTGTCATGTGTTAAGCATGCGGAGCGGGCTACTTAGTTGTTTGTTTTCAAATACATCATGCCTTCATTTATCCTATGTTTTCCATGTTAAATGCTTTAATTGTTACTTTCCCTCACTAGTTTAATTCATGCCCTTGCTCGTTACATGCCTTAATTTGCTATATGTTTCCATGTATCTGTGTCTTTAATTATTAACTGCCTTTACTCGCCTTATGTTTTCTTTCTATGTTGTCAGATAACCACTTTTATCCATTTTATGTCTTTATTTATTTGATCCCCTTATTATGCTTCGTTGTGAAGTATGCCATAATTCGTCGTAGGTTTTTGTACATACATATAATGTTATATGGGATCGGGTTACACACCGCAATGAATATTAGTATTATTATTTGGGATTGGGTTGCACGCCGCAATAGATATTGGTATTATTGTTTGCGATTTGGTTGCACTCCGCAACAGATATTGAAATTATGATTGGAATCGGGCTTCAGGACGCAACGGTATTTGGTATTGTTATGATATGTGTGATCGAGTTGTGCGCCACAATGCAGAAGATTTATTGTGACTATTCTTGATTATTTATCTCGTACCCATGTTGTATTATGAATTTGAGCATATATGATATTTTGTGGCCCTCTGTTATGCATTTTCTGTATCACTTTTCACGTCAATTCTTGTTTCTCTATTTAGTCATTGTATTTACTTATACTCGTACAGGTTTATTGTGAGTGCCTTGTTATAGCATCGTCGCTACATCGTCAAGGTTAGGCTGGGCACTTACGGAGTACATGGGGTCGGTTGTACTCATACTATACTTCTAATCTTCTTGTTTAGATTCTGGTGTCTGTCCCAGTGGCGTGTAGTGGAGTCATTACTTATATTGCTATTCATCCGGATACTTGAGGTAAAGCTGCACGATGTTCAGATAACTTGAAGTCCCCATGTTTATCTTTATTCTATTTATTTCATTCCGACAGTTGTAATTTTATTTATGTGATGACCTGATAGGTCGTTTTGAGTATTAGCCTTTATTTCTGTGTTCCGAGACCTTTGTTAACTCCGTTTGATATTTCTTGGTTTGATTGTGTGGTTTGTGTCACTTTTTGAAAAGCTTTTATTTGACAATTTGAAGAAAATGTGATTTTTGGCTTTAAAAATAACTTGAGTTAACCACGTTCAACATTTTGAGAACAACCTCGGATCGATATTTGGATGATTCCGGTAGGTCCGTATCTTGATATTGGACTTGGGTGTATGCCCGGAATTGAAATTAGAGGTCCCTAGATTAATTTGTCTCATTTTCCCGAAAGCTAGTATTTTGAAAGTTTGGAAATTTCTTAAGTTTGACCGTAAGTTGACTTTATAGCTAACGGGTTCAGATTTTGATGTTGAAACTTAGAATAGGTCTGTATCGCTATTGGAAACTTGTCTGCAAAATTTGGTGCATTTCGGAATTGATTTGGCATCATTCGAACGCTTATACGTGATTCTAGTCGTTCTTAATTTCTTTTTGAAATTTCATTCATTTTGAGGTTTGATTTGTAGATTTAGATATTATTTTGGTGATTAGATGACCCGAGCGAGTTCATATGATGTTATTATACTTGTGTGCATGTTTGGTTTGGAGCCCGAGGGGCTCGGGTGAGTTTCAGACATGTTTCGGATGAGTTTGGATAGTGCAAAGATAGTTGGTGTCTTTACAGGTCTGGTGCTCTATTGCAGATCTCGCAATTGCGAGCCTCGCTTTTGCTAACACTAGCTTGCATTTGCAAGCATGGGGTGGGCTGGTTAATCTCGTAATTTTAAGGAACTTGTTCGCATTTGCGAACTGTCAGAGGTCACATTTGGGATCTCAAAGTCGCATTTGCGACTCAGTGAGCTTTCGAGTGATCTTTCCAATTGTGAGGGAATTGTCTGCATTTGCGAAGGTGATTCTGTTCGCAATTTCGAACCTTTAGCCACAATTGCGACTTCTGGACTTTTGTGGCAGGGTTCACATTTGCGAACCTAGTCTCACATTTGCGATGCTTGCAATTGCGAACAAGACTTCGTAATAGCGACATCTCCAACAGGGTAAAAGAGGGGGAAATTAGGAGTTGGCTCATTTTACACCATTTCTCAACCCTAAACACTCTAGAGGCTATTTTCAAGAGATCTTTCTTTCCGAATTCATTGGTAAGTGATTTTGATCTATTTCTTTTCAATTTATGAGATTTCTACATCAAATTTAGGATATCCATGGTAGAAATTATGGATTTGGGTAATATCGGAGATTTTTGTAAAACTGAGATTTAGACCTCAAATTGAGGTGAATGGGTAATCAGGTTTTGGTCCGAAAATTCAGGTTTTGACCAAACGGGTTCGGGTTTGACTTTTGTTGACTTTTTTGAAAATGATCAAAAATTGAACCTCTTTCATTAATGGGTAGTTTCTAAAGCTTATTTTGAATCATTTGATCGATAATTTGGTAGATTTGATTGGTTTGGAAGCTTGCTCGAAAGGCAAGGCCATGGTTGGTTGATTGCTTTGATTCGCAGAGTGAGGTAAGTGTTGGGCCTAAACTTGACTTGAGGGAATTAGAAATCCTTGAACTATGTGTTATGTGATTTATATGAGAAAACGACGTATAGGTGAGGTGACGAGTGAATCTACGCCGTCATGATATTTGTTTCCATGTTCTCGTTTATTTCATGATATATCTTGTTTCATGCCTTAATTGTTACATGCTTTATTTGACTTCCATTCCATAATTATTGCTTGTCATTTAATTATTCTTGTACTAAATTATTCGTCCCATCCATGACCCCATGCTTATTTGCTACTTGCCTTTATTTACTTTACTTATATACCTAAATTGTCACATGGCTTACTTGTCTTATTGTTTGTGTAATATTTTTTGCATTCTATAATGTGGTTTCACTTGTGTAAGTTGTTTAGTTGTTAGATACCGACGAATTGGTAAAGTTGAGACTTCGAGTTGTTAGAGATTCTTTGATTCTTATGTGGTTCTTTATTGCCTTTGTACATTTACCCTCTAGATGTAGAAATTCTTGCAAACTTGGTTGTTGAATTATTTATGTTGATTGAAAATTGTTTGGGGAGCAGGTTGCACGCCGTAACGGAAATTGAAAGGTAAGGAATTGAAATGGTGGAATAAGGATGGATTATGATATTCACACATGATGATATGGTGGGATCGGGTTGCGCGCCGCAACGAATTATATATGTGGTACTTGTTTGTGATTGTTGGATTTGCCTCGGTGTTGTGATATGAGACTTATTATTCTGGTCTCTCTTGTAGTTGAATTTCGAGTTCGTTTTCACGAGTTAACTTCTTTACTTTCATTTAATGTTTTTCTGATTTTTATTATTATTGCGTACAGGTTATTGTAAGTTCCCCGCTTTAGCCTCGTCACTACTTGGTCGAGGTTAAGATTGGTACTTATAGAGTACATGGGGTCGGTCGTACTCATACTACACTATGAACTTCTTGTGCATATACCAGAGTTGGTCCCAACATCGCTTAGTGAGATTGCCCAGATCCAGCTACTTGTGGAGACTTGAGGTATAGTTGCACGGTGTCCGTAGCCCTAAAGTCCATTTTATATCATCTTTGCTATTTATTTTGATTCAAACAGTTGCGATTATTTAGACTGTTATATGTAGTACTCTAGACGCTCATGTATTCGTCACTCTTGTTTCTGGGATTGTACTTGGATTATGTCTTTTTGTAGTTTATCACCTTATTTTAGACTATTTAGTTTTTATTGTTATCATTTGAATTGAATTGTCTAAACTGGTTAATGAATATAGCTAATATTAGCTTGCCTTGCAAGTGAAATTTCATACGCCATCGCGGTCCCGAGAGTGGGAATTCCGGGTCATGACAAGTTGGCATCCAAATACTAGGTTGAAAGTACAAGAGGGGGTTGAATTGTAACTAAATTAAAAACTTAGTCAACTCAGAGGAGAATTAGTCGACTTTAATTTATCAGCAGGCTTGATTGACGACGAAAATAAATTGCAAGGAATTTAAAAGTTGAGAACATAGGAGTTTTATACTGGTTCAATACCAGTGTGGTACCTACATCCAATTCCCTTGGGTCACAATGATTCTCTTTGATCTTCAATAGTTTGTTACAGTAGTAGTGGTTTTTGTATCGCTTACCACTAACGATTTTCAGCAACGATGTTTTACAAACTTAACAAAACTCTTATTTTGTTTCCTAACACTTCTTATCTTTTGAGACACTAGTCAACTCAGTAACACAGTGTTTGTGCTAAGAAATAGAAAGGCATAGAAAATAGTGGTAAGTTGTGAGGTTGAATTCTTGAGTCTTCTAGTCTTCTTATACGAGAGTCTTGAGTAGCCGTTACAGATTGACCCTTCATTGAAGCAGAAAATATTCTAAGAGATTTGACCCAAGGGGTGGCTCAAAGTCCTACTCAAGATATGGGTTGGATTCATTAGCTTCCTTCCTTTTGGCATTCATAATCAAGGGATTGATTTGTGGTTTGACTTGTTTGATCAATCTTTACAATCTCCAGATTCCAAATCGATCCTTGAAATAAGGACTATCTTCATATAGCGACTACATTAATCTTGTTTCCTTTTTGATGGCCTTGACATCCTTTGATTTAGCATTGTCCTTGTTGCAATTCATCTTGTTTCCTTTATGATATCCTTGACATGTTTGACTTCCTTTTATTGAGAACTATCCTCCTAATTTTCTGCAATTAAATAGATACAATTAGATTTGCACTATTGTCCTTATTGAAACTTAAGTGTAACAATCTCCCACTTTTTGTTGATGATAATAAAAAAAAGAGTAAACATAGTACAAGTCCATTTCATGTCCTAAAATGCTGCCCCCCCGCGTTGTTTCCCTGAATAGAATTAATTCCCCCCTGAGTTGTTGCTCTGCTTTACTCTCACGTTTCTCCCCCTTTGAACATAGTAGTTAGGGTAGCAAATATTATGCCTTTAGCAGAGGCACATGGTGATGGTTCTTACAAACCAAATCAAAAGTGATAACAAAACAAAACAAACAAAGAACAAAAAGATTGTTTTAAACACACAAACACAATTGCCTTAGTTCCTCCCCATAGAGTATTTCAGGGTATTGATCACTTTGGTACAGAAAGAGTCATATGAGCTTTTAAATTCTTTGGTGATTTTGTACATCTTCTCTATAATGAAGTTGAATGCACAGATTCCTTGCCTCATTGTGGCTCACATGTCCATCCTGAGCTTAGCCACGTCTGTACTTGTTTCTTTGGTGACTTCCCTGATCTTGTCTACCTAGTTTTTCATTGCAGTGAGCATGGTTTTTACCCTATATAGTCCTTGCCGAATATGCTGTAGGTTGGTAGTATCAGTCGATTGAGGCTCAGTTAGTTCAGTGGTTGGCTCAACCTATACTGAAGTGCTTTCAATCTTGGCACGTTTGACCCATCCATCGTCACTTAAAGTGTAACCCATCATAGCAAAAACTGTCTTATAATAGGTGCTATAAATGTACTTGGGGGGAAAACGTGCAAAATCAACCTTCATGACCTCAAGAATGTGTGAGATGAGCAAGCCATAGGGTAAACATGTAGCTAAAGAAGATATGACCCTGATACTTTCAAGCATATACTAACGAATCCACACAAACCAGTCAAGCCTTTTATTGTTTACAAGGCAGTAAAGAACAAAGATATACCTAGTAGTCAAAGTGTCGAGAGATCCAATCTTCGTAAATTGATAAGAATCTAGAACAATACGAGTAACTAGAACCATTGACTCCAAATCATCTTTATTATTAATGAACAAATTTGCATAAGACATCTTCACAGGTTGTTCATACACAGAATTTCCAACAATATCAAACAGAGGAGAGAGACATTGAACATCAAAGATAGAAATCACATCACAGTGCAAATGTTTCATAAGAGAGAGACTTACAGAGCGTCCATAAGCCATAGATTTATACTTATAAGTCTCAAACCTCGATTTTTCACTTGGTCCATAGAAGTTTAGTTTATACTCTAGCCCAAAATCAGTACTTTTCATTTTTCCCTTTCTTGCATGCAGACCTTTTAAGGGTTTTCTCAATGGTTCTTTTTCCTGCATTTTCTGGCTAACAGGAAGATCCTCCGATGAGTCGCTTCTTCCATTATCGATCTTGAGAAGGTCAGAGTCAAGGGATGATTCAAGGTCGACGGTTTCTTAAGGGTTTTGGTATTTTTAAACCCGTCAGCTTCGTCTTTTGGCGGTGGAGGATGAGATGTTTCTCTTAGCCATGGTAGAAGAGTTGGTGAGAAGTGATGAAGATTGAGAGATGAGGAGGGTACTTAACTAGACTTTTGGAGGTTTGAAGGGTCGCATCGATTAGAGGAAATGGTAGGTTTAGATGAAGTGACACTTCTGAGGAGTTGGTTCGGTGACACCAATGGAAGAGTAGTTATTGCACTCACATCAAATTAATAAACCCATCAATTAAGAAAAATAAAAAGGAAGTAAAATATTTTACAAATATACGGAAGATATTGTTATGCAATACACATAGTATCATTCTTTGTACGCAGTAGACAAAATCGTTCTTCCGAAAGAGATTTTATAAAAATATCAGCAAGTTAAGACTCAATACTAATGAATTCTAACATAATATCACATTTTGTAATATGATCACGAATAAAATAATGCTTAATTTCTATATGTGTTGCCCCAGAATAATGCACATAATTTTTGACAGACATATAACACTTGTATTATCACAAAAATAGGAGTAGTAGTAAGAGTCAAATCATAATCAAGAAGTTGATGCATGATCCAAAGAATGTGTACAACAGCTTTCAACAGCTAAATACTCTGCTTCAGTGGTTGACAAGGCAACACNCCCATCAATTAAGAAAAATAAAAAGAAAGTAAAATATTTTACAAATATACGGAAGATATTTTTACGCAATACAAATAGTAACATTCTTTGTACGCAGTAGACAAAATCGTTCTTCCGAAAGAGGTTTTATAAAAATATCAGCAAGTTAAGACTCAATACTAATGAATTCGAACATAATATCACATTTTGCAACATGATCACGAATAAAATGATGCTTAATTTCTATATGTGTTGCCCCAGAATGATGCACATAATTTTTGACAGACATATAACACTTGTATTATCACAAAAATAGGAGTAGTAGTAAGAGTCAAATCATAATCAAGAAGTTGATGAAATGATCCAAAGAATGTGTACAACAGCTAAATACTCTGCTTCAGTGGTTGACAAGGCAACACAATTTTATTTTTTGCTATGCCATGAAATTAGAGCATTCCCAGTAATTGGAACGTGCCACTCGTACTTTTCATGTCTGTCATATCGCCTGTAAAATCTGCATTTGAAAAAACTTTTAAATCATTATTGTTAGAACGAGAATACCATAGTCCTAATTTAGTGGCCCCAATGAGGTATCTAATAATGCATTTTACTACAGTCAAATGAGATTCCTTTGGAGCTGACTGAAATCTTTCACACTTACAAACACTGAACATTATATCTNCCTTTTAAATCATAATTGTTAGAACGAGAATACCATAGTCCTAATTTAGTGGCCCCAATAAGGTATCTAATAATGCATTTTACTACAGTCAAATGAGATTTCTTTGGAGCCGACTGAAATCTTTCACACTTACAAACACTGAACATTATATCTGGCCGACTAACAGTGAGATATAGAATAGATCAAATCATCTCTCTATACATTGTCATTCATACGTTTTCCATTCTTGTCCTCTTCAGGAGTAGTTGTTGGACTCATTGGAGTTCCAATAGGCTTTGCATTCTCCATTCCAAACTTTTTATGAGTTCCTTGGTGTACTTGGTTTGGCTAATAAAGATTTCTTTGGAAGACTGCTTGATTTGTAATCCAAGAAAGAAAGTTAGCTCTCTCATTATGCTCATTTCGAATTTTTCTTTCATAATATGAGCAAATTCTTCACATAATACAGAGTTAGAACTTCCAAAGATAATATCGTCTACATAAATTTGAGTAATAAGATTACCTGAATTTGAATGCTTAATGAACAAAGTTATGTCAATATTATCTCATTTGAAGCCTTGATTTAGAAGAAAAGATTTTAGTATTTCATATCGGGCTCGGGGGGCTTGTTTGAATCCGTACAAAGCTTTTGACAACTTGAATACATAGTTTAGGAAACTGTTGCTTAGAAAGCCAGGAGGTTGTTTCACAAATACTTCTTCAGAGATATATCCATTTAGGAAGGCATTTTTTTACCTCCATTAGAAATAGCCTGAATCCTTTATGAGCAGCAAAAGCAACTAGAATTCGAATGGATTCTAATCTTGCTACAGGAGTAAATGTTTCACCATAGTCAATTCCTTCTTGCTGAGAGTACCTTGGGCGACTAGCCTTGCTTTGTTACGAACTACTTGACCAGAATCATTCAACTTATTTCTTAAAACCCATTTAGTTCCTACGACATAAGCATTGGATGGTTTTGGAACAAAGTCCCACACTTTATTTCTTTTAAATTGATCAAATTCATGTTTCATGGCTTTGACCCAGTAGTCATCTTTCAGGTCTTCATCAACCTTTTTTGGCTCAGGTTGTGATATTAAAGCCATGTGAGAGTTGAGCCTTTGAGATCTTCTGGTAGTGATACCTTCCTGTGGATTTACAATGATGAACTTGTGGAGATATCTAGGTTCACTTTTCCATTCATTTGGAACACCTGTGGTTGGCTTGTTTTCCAATGTAGTTGACTGTTCAACAGAAGATGGTTCCTAGATTTCAACATGCTCCTCAGTTGACTGATTTTGCTAATTGGTCGCCTGATCATGACTATCTTTTCCTGTAACAATAGACTTTGGGGCAATAGAAATTTCCTAATCTTCGGGAACTGTTTCATTTCTTAAGTGAGAGTTAGTATCTACAAAAACTACATGAATGGATTCCTCAATACATAATGTTCTTTTATTGAATACTCTATATGCTCTACTTGAGGGAGAATATCCATGAAAAATACATTCGTCGCTTTTTGGATCAAACTTACCCAGATTGTCCTTTCCATTATTGTGAATGAAGCATTTACAGCCAAATGGATGAAAATAATTGATGTTGGATTTCTTACCATTCCATAGCTCATATGGAGTCGTTTTTAAGAATGGGTCGAATCAAGCATCTGGTGATGATATGCCATGATGTGCTTACGGCTTCTACACAGAAGTGGTGTGGGAGAAAGTCTTACACAATCATGGTTCTTTTCATGTTCTGCAGGGTTCTATTATTATGTTCTACCACTCCATTTTGTTGAGGTGATCCAGGGGAAGAGAAGTTGTGTGAAATTCCTTAATCATTACAGAACTTTTCAAAGGCTCTGCTTTCGAACTCTCTTCCATGGTCACTTCTTATAGGAGAAATGTAATATCCATTTTCATGTTGTACCTTCTTACAGAAGACTTCAAAATTCCTTAGAGCTTCATCTTTATGGATCAAAAAAATAATCAGGTGAAACGAGAAAAATCATCTACAATCACAAATGTATATTTTATACCCCCAATGCTAGCAGTTCTAGTTGGATCAAAAAGGTCCATATGCAAATGTTGAAGAGGTTGTGTAGTAGAAACAATATTTTTTATTTTAAAAGATGAACGAGTTTGTTTTCCTAATTGACATGCATCACAAATTTGATCTTTTGAAAACTCTAGATTTGGAAGGCTAAAGAAAAGATCACGTTTAGAAAGTTTTTGAATAGTATGCATGCTAGCTCGGCCAAGCTTTCTATGCCATAACCAGGGATCATCAATCATTATAGCTAAGCAGATTTGATTCCCTAGACTGTCAATATTGCTAAAAGTATAGAACTTTCTATCTCTACTTCCACATAAAATAATTGTACCTGATTCGTCTTTAATGAACTAACATATTTTTTGAAACGAACCTCATAGTCATTGTCGCATAGTTGACTAATGTTGAGCAGGTTGTAACCAAGTTCGTCTACTAAGTATACCTCATCTACATCACCTGATGAACTAAGGGGAACTCTTCCTACTCCAATAATATTTCCTTTTGATTTGTCTCCGAAAGTGACAAATCCACCATCAAGTGTAATGACAGATTTGAATAATTGCTTGTCACCTGTCATGTGTCTGGAACACGCGCTATTGATATACTATTTTCCTTTTCGATTCTTCTTGCGGTGTTACTGCAAAAACATATTAATTGTTTATAGGTACCCAATCCTTGTTAGAACCTGGATGGTTAGTGTTCTCATTGTTAGCCTGATTAGAGGCCTTGGGTCGCCAAACCCATCTTTTATTATTCTTGAACTTGCAATGATTAGAGGTATGGCTAGATTTTCTTCAATGATAACAAGATGGATTGATAGTACTTTTAAAAGGCTTATCTTTAAACCTGCAACAGTTAGATTTATGGGCATTTTTGCCACAATAAATGCATGCAGCGTAAGTTCTTCCCATAAAAGAATTGATACGAGAAGTTGACTGATTATATCTTATAGAACTTTGACTGGTGGATTTTCTCAATCCATTCAGTTGAAGTTGAAGTTCATGAACTTCTTCTTGAAGCATGTCTTTTCTATTTCACATACTTCAAGTTTCAGAGCCCAGTCTTTCTTTTCTCATTGAATCTTTCTAAGCTCATTTAGGACCTTCTCAATGCCAATAAGAGAAATATCAATAAATTCTTGACGTTCATTACATTTGGGGCACATAGGAGAATGTACCTCACTGGTTAATCTTCATCGTTGTCATCATTCATAGCCATGAAGCACATGTTGGCAATTTTTTCATGATCAGATTCTTCTTCATCACTTCAGGCTCTAAAAGCTTTTTTCTTTTGAAGGTTTCTGTTGACTTTCGTTTTGAATTCAGGGCACTCTGCTTGAATGTGTCCATGATTTCCACATTCATAGCATCTTTCATCATTTTTTCGTTTTCATTTCCCATCTTACGTTTTCTGAAGTTCTTCTTCTTCTTCTTCTTCTTCTTCTTCTTCATCTTCAATTTCTGATTCAGACACAAGTGCTTTAAAAGCTACAGTTTTTCTTTTCTCTTGATGAACTTACCTGTCTAAGTGTGTTTTCTCAAATGCAATAAGGTCACCTATGAGTTCATCATAGGACATCTTGTCGAGATCTTGACATTCAAGAGCAATAACTTTGGGTTTCCAAATAGTGGGTAGACTTCTTAGAATTTTTCTGACCTATTCTCCGCTTCTGATTGGTTGACCAAAGGATTTCAAGTCTCCAAGAAGTTTGCTGAATTGAGGGAACATTTCTTCAACAAATTCTCCGTCTTTCATTTGAAATAGTTCATAATCACGCACAAGGAGATTTATTCTTGTCTCCTTCACTTTGTTGGTTCCTTCATATGTGACTTCTAACTTGTCCTACATTTGTTTAGCAGTTTCATAGCTTGATATCTTTTCATACTCTTTACCACTAATGGCATTGTATAAAACATGTTTAGCCTTAGCATTCACTTGAATAACAACTGCTTGTTCTTCAGTGTAATCATATAAGTCTAGAGGATCAGGTGATACTATAATCTCTCCATCTTTATCCTTCTTTGGAGGAATTGGAAGATTTTCCTTTTTGATCACACGCCATACTTTGATGTTGTATGACATTGTATAGGTTTCCATACGCACTTTCCAATGTGAAAAGTGCTGGCCATTGAAATATGGTGGTCTTTCTTGAGACGTCCATTTTTGAAACAGAGCTCCAACAACTGTATTTGACATCATGATCTTCTCTTCACTTGATGTTAGGCAATATTATGAGTCCTGGCTCTGATACCAATTGAAAGTACAAGAGGGGGGGTTGAATTGTAACTAAATTAAAAACTTAGTCGACTCAGAAGAGAATTAGTCGACTTTACTTTATCAGCATGTTTGATTGATGATGAAAATAAATTGCAAAGAATTTAAAAGCTGAGAACACAGGAGTTTTATACAGGTTCTGTACCGGTGTGGTACCTACATCCAGTTTCTTTAGGTCACAAGGGTTCTCTTAGATCTTCAATAGTTTGTTACACCTAGTGGTTTTTGGATCATTTACCACTAACACTTTTCAGCAACAATGTTTTACAAACTTGACACAACTCTTATTTTATTTTCTAACACTTCCTATCTTTTGAGACACTGGTAAACTCGGGAATACATTGTTTGTGCTAAGAACTAGAAAGGCATAGAAAATAGTGAGAAGTTGTGTGGTTGAATTCTTGAGTCTGCCAGGCTTCTTCTACGAGAGTCTTGAGTAGCCGTTGCAGATTGACCATTGATTGAGGCACAAAATATTCTAAGACATTTGCCCCAATGGGTGCCTCAAAATCTAGCGTAAAAGATGGGTTGGATTCATTATCTTCCTTCCTTTTTCACATTCATAATCAAGGGAGTGATTTGTGGTTTGACTTGCTCGATCAATCTTCACAATCTCTAGATTCCAAATCGATCCTTGAAGTAAGGACTATCTTCATATAGCGACTACACTTGATCTTGTTTCCTTTTTTATGGCCTTGACATCCTTTAATTTAGCATTGTCCTTACTGCACTTGATCTTGTTTCCTTTTTGATATCCTGTACATGTTTGACTTCCTTTTACTGAACACCGTCCTCCTAATTTTCTGCAATTAAACAGATACAATTAGATTTGCACTATTGTCATCATTGAAACTTAAGTGTAACATAGGTTGTCTAGGTTTCACGAGTCATGAGCAAGCTTGGTGGAGTCTAGAGGATCGATATTGAGATGTCAGTATTTATCTTCTAGAGTCTGTAAGGCTTTAGGAAAATTTCACTTTTTTCCCTCTCTATGGTGCATTTTGATTTCCATTATTGATTTTTGAACCATTCTACTCTTGTACGCTCGCAGATGGTGAGAACTCGCACAACGTCTACAACTGAGCAGGAGCTAGAGCCCCTATTGCAGCCACCACTAGGGGTAGGGTCCGGGGCCAAGGCAGAGGCAAAGCTCAGCCTAGAGCATGAGCAGCAGCACACATGTTGGAGCCTCAAACTAACCACGAGTAGGATGTCCTAGTTCAGACCGCATCAGTCGGACCCGCTCAGGTCCCAGACGCATTCATTGCCACATTCGTACTTTAGGCGCTCTAGTATTCTTGGTGGGACTTATGGAGAGTGTGGCTTAGGCTGAAGTATTTCCCATGGCACCATCCGTCTCTCAGGCTAGGGGAGGATCATAGACTCCCACCGCTCACACTTCGGAACATATAGCTCCCTATACAAGACTCCAGCAGCTTCAGTAGTTGGGGTAGTTCAGTCCGCAATTGCTACACAGTCCTCGGGAGAGGCCCACGATGTCTTCTGAGGGATTCATGAGGTTGGATAAGTTCACCAAGATCTTTCCTGTTCATTATAGTAGTGCACCCTCATAGGACCCACAAGATTACTTGGACCGTTGCCACAAGGTTTTGTGCAACATGGGTATTGTTGAGACCAATTGGGTCGACTTTGTAGTATTCTAGATGACCGGTTTTGCCAAGAGGTGGTGGCAAAATTTTGAGCGAAGCAGACCAGTCGGTTCACCTCCACTTACCTGGGATCAATTTTTGAAGCTATTTCTGGAGAAGTTTATACCTTTCACCCTGAGGAAGGAGTACCATAGAAAGTTCGAGCACCTTCATCAGGGTGGCATAACCGTCACCTAGTACGAGACTAGATTTGTGGACCTAGCCTGTCATGCAACTATTTTGATTCCCACTTATAGGAAGAGAGTGAGGAGATTTATTGATGGTATTACCTTTGGCATTATGATTTAGATGGACAATGAGACGGGGGATGATATTGCTTTTCAAAGGTCCGTAGAGATTGCTAGATAGATCAAGATGATTTATGGTCAGGATAAAGGGGCGACATCGGAGAAGAGGCCTCATTTTGGTGGCTTCAGTGGTGCCTCGTCTTGAGGCAAAGGTTCATTTGGTAGAGGCCATCCTCCTAGGCCGATTCAGTCATCTCTTCAAGTAGCTCGTGGTGCTTTGATCGGTCGTGGTTCTTGTGGGTCTCATCCAGAGCAGCCAGCATCCAGCGCACCTTTAGCTCCTATCAGTGCACCATCACTTCAAAGTTGCTACAGCAGCTATCGCGCCCCCATTTTTCTTCCTCACAGAAATCGGGTCTCGACGTCGTAACAACTCTTTTAAAGGAATGGGTATTAAGAGAGGAGAGTCGCCACCTAACGGTTTAAGGTGCGTTAGGGAACCTATTTGCATATGACTCAGGTTTGACTAGTTTGCATCACCAGAGATCGGGTAAGGGCTCGAAATCACCTCGAAGAGAAGGTGTTAGGCACTCTTCGAAGTCCACAGTTGTAGGTCCCGACCGAACTTGAATTATATGAATTAGTCAGATAAACAAAGACAGAGAAAACAAGAAGTTTGGGAAGTTTGATTATTAAAAGACTTTGAGGAAATACATACACCTGATTGAAATATAAAAAGGGAATAATATGGGGGGTCCTATGTTTTTTAGCCAAAAGGATCATCCCGTGCAACATAAATAATACTTCGTAACTCTCTCAAGATGGGGTGTTAATCTTATTATTCAGCGGGCACAGACTACCATCTCCTGCTACTCGATTACTATCTTTAAGTTATTACCTAAAGCGCACTAGTTGATTCTAAATCATGCCTTATGCGTGCACTACTCGTCCCAT
>AWOL01S0154829.1:32657-44420 GCA_000715115.1 Nicotiana otophora
CCGAGGGGGAGGTTAGAGTGGTGGGGCCCAACCTAATTTTTATACATTTCTAGCTAGACCCGAGACAGAGTGATATGACGCCGTCATCACAGGTATTGTTCCAGTTTGCCATAGAGATGCTTTAGTTCTATTTGATCCGGGCTCTACTTATTCTGATGTGTCATCCTATTTTGCTTTATATTTACTATGCCTCATGATTTTTTGAGTGCTCTTATATATGTGTCCATGCCTGTGGGAGATTCTATTATTGTAGATCATATTTATCTCTCGTGTGTGGTTTCTATCGGGAGCCTTGAGACTAATGTAGATCTCCTACTTCTTGATATGGTGGACTTTAGTGTTATTTTGGGCATAGATTGGTTTTCCCCTTATCACGCTATATTGGAATGTCATGCCAAGACGATGATCTTAGCCATGCCGGGATTTCCCTAATTCGAGTGGAGGGGGACTCCTAGTCATTCTACCAGTAGGGTTATTTCTTATGTGAAGGCTCGGCGTATGGTCGAGAAGGGAAGTCTAGCATATTTGGCATATATCCCTGAACCTACTGCAGAGGTTTCTTCCATGGATTCAGTACCAGTTGTGCGTAAGTTTCTAGAGGTGTCCCTTCCCCCCCTACATCTACCGAGGATGCCACCCGACAGAGATATCGACTTTTGTATTGATTTGCTTCGGGCACTCAGCCTATTTCTATTCCACTGTACCATATGGCCCCACCTGAGTTGAAGGAACTAAAGGAGCAGTTGTAGGATTTGCTTGATAAAGGATTCATTGGACCTAGTGTCTCGCCCTGGAGTGCGGTAGTGTTGTTTGTGAAGAAGAAAGATGGTTTGATGAGGATGTGTATAGATTATCGGCAGTTGAACAAAGTCAATGTCATGAAGAAGTATTCATTTAGAGGATTGATGACTTATTCGATCAACTTCAGGATGCCAAAGTATTTTCGAAGATCAATTTGAGACCTAGCTACCATCAGTTGAAGATTAGGGCATCGTATGCCCTTAAGATAGCCTTCCGGACTAAGTATGGGCATTATGAGTTCAAAGTGATGTCATTTGGCTTGACAAATACCCCAACAACATTTATGGATTTGATAAATCGGGTATTTAAGCCCTATTTAGATTCTTTTGTGTTCGTCTTCATTGATTATATTTTGATCCACTCTCGCAGTCGAGAATATCTTATTGAAGTTCTCAGAATAGAGTGATAGATAGAAATGTTAGCAAGGAAAATAAGAAGAGAGCTAATGATCCACTATGAGTAAGATATGATACATGGATAACAATGGTAGATCAAAAAAATGATAGTATTATAGAGTCTATAGTCAAGGGAAGGAACAGACATGAGGTGACAGTCCTTAAGACAGCAAAAGATTATAGGCCATAAAGTCATACCCTTATTTTGAGAAATAGGTTCATGACTCTAACGTGATTACCAAAAGGAAAAAGTTAGACCCCAGAGTAATAGAAATCAGTATGGACTGGTGAACAAGATAAACTAAATATGAATTAGGGACTGAGTGCTTTGATAATGGTCGACATCATGAGAATTTTAGATTTCGTTCCGGCGATAATATAATGGACAACAAAAGAAGATTCATGAGAAATTCCGAGAATGGTCATTCAGGAAGACACTTTTCTAAAGCAAGTAATATGAGCAAAGTTAAGCTTAAGGGATTGTATGTGCTGGTTATACTAAGTGTCACCCTCGCGAGTAAGGAAATATGTTATCCTTGGTATAGAAGGATTATCGTGACGCAAGCAAGGGTCATCGATGATGTGAAAAGACGCCAAAGATGAAGTGGTAAAACATTATACGTAGATCATCGTAGCACTATATGTTAGTACTCACCAAAAGGTGCATGAGAAACATCTTCGGATAGTACTTTAGACTTTGAGAGATAGTCAGTTATATGATAAGTTTTCAAAGTGTGAGTTTTGGTTGAACTCGGTTGCCTTTTTGGGGAATGTTATATATGCCGAGGGCATTAAAGTGGATCCTAAAAAGCTTGAGGCAGTTCAGAACTAGCCTAGACCTCCTTCAGATATGAGATTCGGAGCTACCTGGGTTTGACAGGTTATTACCGCCGGTTCGTGGAGGGGTTTTCATTTATCGCAAACCCATTAAATAGATTGAACCAAAAGGGCGCCCCATTCAGGTGGTCTGATGAGTGTGAGTCGAGCTTTCAGAAGCTCAAGATTGCCTTGACTACAGCTCTAATATTGGTGTTGCCTACGTGTTTGGGGTCCTATAATGTGTATTGTGATGCATCGTATATTGGGCCTGGTGCAGTATTGATGTAGGATGGAAGGGTGATTGTGTACGCATCCCGTCAATTGAAGGTTCATGAGAAGAATTACTATGATCATGACTTAGCATTGGCAGCTATTGTTCATTCATTGAAAATTTGGCGGCATTACCTCTACGGCGTCTCGTGTGAGGTATTCATATATCTTCGGAGCCTACATTACTTTTTTAAGAATAAACAACGTGAGGTAGCAGAGGTGGTTAGAGCAGTTAGAGGACTATGATATTACCATTTTGTATCATCCCAGGAAGACTAATATGGTAACGGATGCCTTGAATAGAAAGGTTGTAAGTATGGGTAGCCTTGCATATATTCCAGTTGGTGAGAGACCGCTAGCATAAGATGTGAAGGAATTTACCAATCAATTCATGCGGTTAGATATGTTGGAGCCGAGTCGGGTTCTTGCTTGCACGGTTTCTCAGTATTCTTTGTATGAACCCATTAGAGAGGGTCAGTATGATGACCCCCATTTACTTATCCTTATGGACACGGTGCAGTGCAATGATGCCAAGAAGGTTTCTATCGGAGATGATGGGGTATTGCGGATGCAGGGTCAGTTTTCTGTACATAATGCGGATGGGCTTCGTGAGTTCATCCTCGTGAAGGCCCACAGTTCGCGGTATTTCATTCACCTGGGTGCCGCCAAAATGTATCAGGATTTGAGCAGCATTATTCGTGGAGAAGAATGAAGAAAGATATAGTTGAGTATGTGGATCGGTGTTTGAATTGCCAGCAAGTGAAGTATGAGCATCAGAGACCTGGCGGTTTGCTTCAGAGACTTGAGATTCCTGAGTGGAAGTGGGAGCGTATTACCATGGATTTTGTTGTTGGGATCCCATGGACTTTGAAGAAATTTGACTCATTTAGGTTCATTGTGGATATGTTTACCAAGTCGGCGCATTTCATTCCGATAGCAGCTAACNCTCCCAGGACTTTGAAGAAATTTGACTCATTTAGGTTCATTGTGGATATGTTTACCAAGTCGGCGCATTTCATTCCGATAGAAGCTAACTATTCTTCAGAGCGGTTGGCTGAGATCTATATCCGTGAGACCATTCGTCTTCACGGTGTGCCACTGTCCAATATGTTTTATCGGGGAACACAATTCACATTGCGTTTTTAGAGGGTCGTACAATGTGAGTTAGGCACAAGAGTCGGGTTGAGTACGACATTTCACTCCAGACAGACGGGAAGTCCGAGCGCCCATTTAGATATTGGAGGATATTCTTCGTGCCTCTCTTATGTATTTCGGGGGTTCTTGGGATCAGTTCTTGCCGCTTGTGGAGTTTGCCTACAACAATAGCTACCAATCGAGTATTCAGATGGCCCCTTATGAGGCCTTATATGGGAGGCGGTGTCGTTCTCCAGTTGGATGGTTTGATCCAGGAGAGGCTCGGTTGTTGGGTACTAATTTGGTTCGAGATGCCTTGGAAAAAGTCAAGATGATTTAGGATCAACTTCGTACAACACCGTCTAGGTAGAAGAGTTATGCCGATCGGAGGGTTCGTGATGTTGCATTCATGGTTGGAGAGAGGGTTTTGCTCCGGGTTTCACCCATGAAGGGTTTTATGAGGTTGGGGAAGAAGGGAAAGTTCAGCCCTAGGTATATCGGACCCTTTGAGATCCTTGAGAGAGTTGGTGAGGTGGTCTACAAGCATGCATTACCACCTAGATTATCAGCAATTCACCTGGTGTTCCATGTCTCCATGCTCTTGAAGTATCACGGTGATCAGTCTCATGTATTAGATTTCAACTCAGTCCAATTAGACAAGGATTTGACTTATGAGGAGGAGCAGGTTTCTAGCCCGGCAAGTCTGGAAGTTGAGGTCAAAGAGTTATCCTTCTGTTAGAGTGTAGTGAAGAGGTCAGCTGATCGAGGTAGCTACGTGGGAGTCCGAGCCCGAGTCTGATATGCAGAGTAGATACCCCCACCTTTTCACCAGTCCGGTACTTTCTATGTTTGTTCGAGGATGAACGTTTCTTTTAGAAGTGTAGAATGTGACGACTCGATAGGTCGTTTTGTGTATTAGCTCGTATTTCCGTATTCTAAGACCTTTGTTAGCTCCGTTTGATAGTTCTTGGTTTGCGTGCGTGGTCTGTGTCGCTTCTTGAAAAGCTTTTATGTGAAATATTTGAAGAAAACATATTTTTTGGCTTTAAAAACAACTTGAGTTAACCACGGTCAACATTTTGTGAAAATGATCTAGGATCGATGTTTTGACAATTTTGGTAGGTCCATATTGTAATTTTGGACTTGGGCGTATGCCTGGAATTGAAATTGGTGGTCCCTAGATTGATTTGACACATTTTGCCGAAAGCTAGTATTTTGAAAGTTTGGAAATTTCCTATGTTTAACCGTAAGTTGACTTCGTAGCAGGAGTTCGTATTTTGATGTTGAAACTTGGAATAGGTCTGTGTCACTATTTGAAACTTGTTTGCAAAATTTGGTGCAATTCAGAATTGATTTGATATGATTCGGACGCTTATATGTGTTCTTGTCGTTCTTAAGTTCCCTTTGAAATTTCATNGTTTTGACAATTTTGGTAGGTCTGTATTGTGATTTTAGACTTGCGCGTATGCCCGGAATAGAAATTGGAGGTCCCTAGATTGATTTGACACATTTTGCCGAAAGCTAATATTTTGAAAGTTTGGAAATTTCCTATGTTTAACCGTAAGTTGACTTCATAGCAGGAGTTCGTATTTTGATGTTGAAACTTGGAATAGGTCTGTGTCACTATTTGAAACTTGTTTGCAAAATTTGGTGCAATTCAGAATTGATTTGATATGATTCAGACACTTATATGTGTTCTTGTCGTTCTTAAGTTCCCTTTGAAATTTCATTCAACTTGAGGTTCGATATGTAGATTTAGATGTTATTTTGGTGATTTGATCGCACGAGCGAGTTCATATGATGTTATTACACTTGTGTGCATGTTTGGTTTGGATCCCAAGGGTCTCGGGTGAGTTTCAGACATATTTCGGATGCACTTGGATAGTGCAATGATAGCTGGTGTCTTTCCAGCTCTGGTGCTCTGTTACAGATCTCGCATTTGTGAGGTCTGGCTCGCAATTGCTAACAATAAATCGCATTTGCGAGGATGGGCTGGGCTTGGTTAATCTCGCCATTTCGAGGAACTTGTTCGCATTTGCGAACTATCAGAGGTCGCATATGCTATCTCAGACTCGCATTTGCGACTCAGTGTGCTTTTGAGTGATCTTCACAATTGCGAAGGAATTGTCTGCATTTGCGAAAGTGGGCATGTTCACAATTTCGAACCTTTTCTCGCAATTGAGACTTCTGGACTTCTGTGGTAGGGTTCGCATTTGCGACCCTAGTCTCGCATTTGCGATATCTACAGCTGGGTAAAAGAGGGGAAAAGCAGGAGTTAGCTGATTTTACACCATTTATCAACCCTAAACACCCTATAGGCGATTTTCCAAGAGTCTTTTCTTCCCAAATTCATTGGTAAATGACTTCAATCCATTTTCTTGTTTCAATTATCCCATTACTTGTCATGAGATTTCAACATCCAATTTAGGATTTCCATGGTAGAAATTAGGGATAAAAGTAGAATTGGAGATTTTTGTAAAATTGAGATTTAGAACTAAAATTGAGATCAGATTTCAACATAAATCACATAATCGGGCGCGGGGGGTGAATGGGTAATCGAACTTTAGTCCGAACCCCGGTTTCTAACCAAGCGAGCCCAATGTTGACTTTTTCGAAAATGATCAAAATTGAACCTTTTTCATTGATGGGTAGTCTCTAAAACTTATTTTGAATCATTTGATCGATAATTTCCTAGATTTGGTTGGTTTGGAGGCTTGCTCGAAAGACAAAGCCATGGCTGGTTGATTGCTTTGATTCGCGGAGTGAGGTAAGTGTTGGGTCTGACCTTGACTTGAGGGAATTAGAAATCCTTGAGCTATGTGTTATGTGAATTATATGAAAAAACGCCGTATATGCGAGGTGACTAGTGTATCAACGCCGTCATGATATTTGTTTCCATGTTCTCGTTTATTTCATGATATATCTTATTTCATGCCTTAATTGTTACATGCTTTATTTGACTTTCATTCTATAATTGTTACTTGTCATTTAATTATTCTTGTACTAAATTTTCCGTCCCTTCCATGACCCCATGCTTATTTGCTACTTGCCTCTATTTACTTTACTTGCATACCTAAATTGTCAAATTCCTTGCTTGTATTATTGTTTTTGGAATAGTTGTTGCATCCTATAATGTGGTTTCACTTGCCTAAGTTGTTTAGTTGATAGATACCGATGAACTGGTAAAGTTGAGACTTCGAGTTGTTAGAGATTCTTTGATTATTATGTGGTTCTTTATTGCCTTGTACATTTACCCTCTTGATGTAGAAATTCTTGCAAATTTTGTTGTTGAATTGTTTATGTTGATTGAAAATTGTTTGAGGAGCGTGTTGCATGCCACAACGGAAATTAAAAGGTACGGAATTGAAATTGTGGAATAAAGACGGATTATGATATTCATAGATGATGATATGGTGGGATTGGGCTGCGCGCCGCAACAAATTGTCTATGTGGTACTTGTTTGTGATTGTTGGATTTTCCTCGGTATTGTGATATGAGACTTGTTATTCCGGGCTCTCTGCTAGTTGAATTTCGAGTTCGTTTTCATGAGTTAACCGCTTTACATCCNTTGTTACTTGTCATTTAATTATTCTTGTACTAAATTTTCCGTCCCTTCCATGACCCCATGCTTATTTGCTACTTGCCTCTATTTACTTTACTTGCATACCTAAATTGTCAAATTCCTTGCTTGTATTATTGTTTTTGGAATAGTTGTTGCATCCTATAATGTGGTTTCACTTGCCTAAGTTGTTTAGTTGATAGATACCGATGAACTGGTAAAGTTGAGACTTCGAGTTGTTAGAGATTCTTTGATTATTATGTGGTTCTTTATTGCCTTGTACATTTACCCTCTTGATGTAGAAATTCTTGCAAATTTTGTTGTTGAATTGTTTATGTTGATTGAAAATTGTTTGAGGAGCGTGTTGCATGCCGCAACGAAAATTGAAAGGTAAGGAATTGAAATTGTGGAATAAAGACGGATTATGATATTCACAGATGATGATATAGTGGGATCGGGTTGCGCACCGTAACAGATTGTCTATGTGGTACTTGTTTGTGATTGTTGGATTTTTTTCGGTATTGTGATATGAGACTTGTTATTCTGGGCTCTCTGCTAGTTGAATTTCGAGTTCGTTTTCATGAGTTAACCGCTATACATCCATTTTCTATTTTTCCTGTTATTATTATTATTATTGCGTACAGGTTATTGTAAGTAGTCTGCCTTAGCCTCGTCACTACTTCATCGAGGTTAGGCTCGGCACTTACAGAGTGCATGGGGTTGGTTGTACTCATACTACACTTTATATTTCTTGTGCATATACCGGAGTTGGTCCGAGCAGCGCTTAGTGAGATTGCCCGGATCCTGGAGACTTGAGGTATAGATGCATACTGTCCGCAGCCCTGAAATCTCCTTCTATATCATATATGCCATTTATTTTGATTCAAACAATTGTGTTTATTCAGACTATTATCTGTATTACTCTAGACGCTCATGTATTCGTTACTCCAGTTTCTAGGATTGTAAACTAGATCGTGTATTTGGAGTTTATTATTTATTTTGAAATTCTACAGCTTTGCTTCTTATTAAACTGCTTTAAAAATTTGTTAAAAGTAAACATTGTGTAGCTAATGTTGGCTTGCCTAGCAAGTGAACGTTAGGCGACATCACGACCCATAGTTGGAATTTTGGGTCGACAAATTTTTGTTTCTCTTTCTAATTTTCTCTCATCTAATCCTACTGCTTCCTTATATCCACCATTGTTTCTCAATTTCCCCCTTTTCTTGCTATGGTTTTTTTTATTTTTTAACCTTTGCTTGTCCTTTTCTATTTTCTTCTTTCCTTTTCATTCGCAAATTCATATCCTCCAATTAGTTTAGAAAATAAAAAACGGTATCCATCCTTAAATAACTAAATCAAACTCCTTTTCTCCTCTTATCTTATGAAAAATCCTATATATTACTCTCTCTTGATTAATTCCTCCTTCCATTTGAATACACCTGCCATTAGCTGCAATCACACGAAGAAGCATAGCAGATTTGATGAAATTGTCAAGGTAGTCGCTTCGAAACTCGGCAAGGCGAAGGTTCATTTTTTCCCATAATGTTGTAATCCCTTTTGCATATATATGTACTTATTCTGTTTCAAAGAAGATGACTTTAATTTTTATAGTAGAGAAGAAAGTTATGTAATGGTGGAGATGTGCTCAAGAACTGGCAATCTCACAATTGTAATTATTTCCCTTTACCTGATATACAATATACATATACATACCAACTCAATTATTACAAATGAAGACGTAGGTGAAGGTAGGATTGACAGAGCAATAATCTTGACCCTACAGCTTTGATAGAAGGACGACAAAAAATAAATCATTTCTACATCCAGTATTATCGCTGCAAGTAACAAAATCATTGAACTTAAATGTGAAAATAGAATAAAAATCAGTTGATGAATATGCTCCTCTTCCGCATACTTGTAAATGTTACTCTATTTTTGTCACTCTACTCCACTCATCTCCCAATGAAAGAATTCCATCCATATTTTGACAAATTTCATATGATTTATTAGTTTTTTTACGCTGACAATTACACAACCTAGTTTTCCACCATCAATGAAGTAAAACAACCTCATATCAATCCCCATTGAACGCCAAATCTTGGTTTAAGGAGATTGATTACCTTTCAAAAAATGGTTTCGTATACAACATAAACAGTCTAATTATATTGTTTCAATAATATAATCACGTTAAAATGCAACTTAGGCAGCCTGTTTCATGTTCAGGCTTCTGAAACTTTCATCTAAGTCTGCTCAACTTGTTATACATATATGCATATTTATCCGTAAAGTAGTATAGTTGAATGTGTAATGTAGTTTATAGACACGTGAATTAATTTGACCCAAATATATGAAATAAATAAGATTGAAAAATAAACTTAAAGGAAATACAAGCCTGGCTACGAATTTAGTTTCTTTGTTAGCAGAAGCGGGAAAAATATTAAGAACAAAGTAAAAGAATATTGTTATAAAATGAGAGCTGATTTTAGCTTTTGTGTACATAATGTTTCGTGTCGTACATCGGATACCAATTCTCATATTTATAGCTCTATTTAGGGAGACAAGATCCCCAAATCAAGCTCCTCCTAAATGAGAATAAAACCGTCATTGATGGCTTCATAACGGTTGGTTATAAATGCAGATATTCTCTGTAACGACTGCTCATTGAATGTTATCAATATCAACTCTTCAAATCTTTGTTACTAGTTACATTGTCTTCGGAATTCACTCAGAACCGGTCACAATATTCTTTTATTTTGTTCTTCATATTGTTCTCGCTTCTGCTAACAAAGAAGCAAAATTCGTAGCCAGGCATTTGTGTACATTCTGTTCTAACAGGCTTGTATAGCCGGCCTTGCCTCTAGAGTGTTTAGAGTTGAGAAATGGTGTAAAATGAACTAACTCCCGATTTTTTCCTCTTTTACCCAGTTACAGATGCCGCAATTGCGAGCATTGCAAATGCGAGACAAGGGTCGCAAATGTGAACCCTGTCACAGAAGTCGAGGAACTTGTTCGACATAAATCTCATAACCGGGCGCGGAGGTGAATGGGTAATTGGATTTTAGTCCGAACCCCGATTTTTGACCAAGCGAGCCCAAAGTTGACTTTTTCGAAAATGATCAAAATTGACAATTTTTCATTGATGGGTAGTTTCTAAAACTTATTATGAATCATTGGATCAATAATTTTCTAGATTTGGTTGGTTTGGAGGCTTGCTCGAAAGACAAGGTCGCGGATGGTTGATTTCTTTGATTCGCGGAGTGAGGTAAGTGTAGGGTCTGACTTTAACTTGAGTGAAATAGAAATCCTTGAGCTATGTGTTCTGTGAATTATGTGGGAAAACGACGTATATGCGAGGTGACTAGTGTATCAATGCCGTCATGATATTTGTTTCCATGTTCTCATTTATTTTATAATATATCTTGTTTCTTACCTTAATTGTTACATGCTTTATTTGAATTCCATTCCATAATTGCTACTTGTCATTTAATTATTCTTGAAGTAAATTTTCCGTCCCTTCTATAACCCCATGCTTATTTTCTACTTGCCTCTATTTGCTTTACTTGCATACCTAAATTGTCTAATTCCTTGCTTGCCTTATTGTTTTTGCAATAGTTGTTGCATCCTATAATGTGGTTTCACTTGCGTAAGTTGTTTAGTTGATAGATACCGATGAACAGGTAAAGTTGAACCTTCGAGTTGTTAGAGATTCTTTGATTGTTATATGGTTCTTTATTGCCTTATACATTTATCCTCTTGATGTAGAAATTCTTGCGAATTTTGTTGTTGAATTATTTATGTTGAAAAGTGTTTGAGAAGCCGGTTGCATACCGCAACAGAAATTGAAAGGTAAGGAATTGAAATGGTAGAATAAAGACGGATTATGATATTCACAGATGATGATATAATGTAATCGGGTTGCACGCCGCAGCGGATTGTATATGTGGTACTTGTTTGTGATTGTTGGATTTTCCTCGGTATTGTGATATGAGACTTGTTATTTTGGGCTCTCTAGTAGTTTAATTTTGATATGTGATATGTGGTACTTGATATGAGTTAACTGTTTTACATCCATTTCCTGTTTTTTCTATTATTATTATTATTATTATTATTATTATTATTATTATTGCGTACAGGTTATTGTAAGTAGTCCACCTTAGCCTCGTCACTACTTTGTCGAGGTTAGGCTCGGCATTTATAGAGTACACGGGGTCGGTTGTACTCGTACTATACCTTACACTTCTTATGCAGATTTCAAAGTTCGTCCCAGTAGCGTTTAGTGAGATTGCCCGAATCCAGCTACCTCTGGAAACTTGAGGTATAGTTGCATGCCGTACGCAGTCCTGAAGTCCTCTTCTATATCATATATGACGTATATTTGGATTCAAACAATTGTGTTTATTCAGTGTCACGACCCAAAACCAATCGTCGTGATGGCGCCTATCGTAGAACTAGGCAAGCCAACTACTCAACCAGTTCAACCAAGTAAAAACTTTTAAAATAAAACGGAAGCAGTTAATATTTAACAAAACCCTTTAAAAACCGAAATAAAACCACAACGCAATACAAATCTCACCCAAAATCGGGGTGTCACCATGTACATGAGCATCTATACCAGGATACAGCCTACTACAATGTTTGAGGAATAAGAACTGAAATACAAATAAAGATAATGAAGGAGAGTCAAGGCTTGCAAACGCCATGCAGCTACCTCGGTCCCCGAGATCTCGACTCTTCACTCAGCAGCCGTCGTGACCTTAAGCACCTGGATCTGCACATGAGGTGCAG
>AWOL01S0154829.1:64039-81894 GCA_000715115.1 Nicotiana otophora
AGTGTTCGGATGCTAAGTATGAGAATTCGAACACTGGAAGTCATTTTTTTGCCGATGACCATTTCTTTGTAGTACGCATTGCATTGATGCCTCATTAAAAACCTTGCAAAAAATATCCAATTGGAACGAAAATTAGAAGAAGGAAAAAATGGTACAGCACATACTTTTAGTGCTAGCAAGGATCTTTAGCAATAATACATTTTGTGGTGAGTCACTGTAACGAACAGGCCGATCGTTTTGAGTATATTAGCCTCGTTGCCCTATTTATTGCCTCATCTATGTTATATTATTATTGTGTGACTTGTCGGAGTAGTCGGTTTGGTTTCAGGTGAGGTTCGGAGTGAATTGGGACACTTAGTTTCAAAGTTAGAAGCTTAAGTTAAAAGAGTTCACCAGAGTTTGACTTTCATATAGACGACTCAGGAATGGAGTTTTGATAGTTTCAATAGCTTCGTATGGTTATTTTGGACATAGGTGTATGTCTGGATATTGATTTGGAGGTCCATAGGTCGTTTTGGCCTGAATTAGCGAAAGTTGAAAAGTTAAAGGTTTGGAAGAATGAGAAGTTTGATCGAGAGTTGACTTTATTGATATCAGGTCCGAATTTTAGTTTCGGAAGTTGAAATAGGTCCATTTTGTCATTTATGACATCGGTATGTTTCGTCATTAGTTTTAGAAGTTAGAAGTTCATAAGTTCATTAGACTTAAATTGATGTGCGATTCGTAGTTTTGGTATTGTTTGATGTGATTTGAGGCGTCGAGCGAGTTTGTATCGTGTTTTATGACTAGTTGGTATGTTCGGATGGGGTCCTGGGGTCCCTGGGTGTGTTTCAGATTGAGTTCGAACCATTTGTTCTTGTATTGAGATTGTTGGTTTTCTGAGTTTCTTGTTTCCTTCGTCGCGTTCGCGAAGGATATGCTGCGATCGCATAGAGTATTTAGTAACTTATAGATTTTTACTCTTCGCGTTCGTGAAGTTAGGGAGGCGATCGCGATTGCTGGGAAGCTTGTGCATTACGAACGCGTGCGTTTGACTGCATTCGCGTATAAGGAAGGTGTCGCAGTAGGGAGGCACCCGTTGTTCATCGCGTTCGCGCGGCCTTGACCGCGGTTGCGTAAGCCTAGGATGATTGGTCATCATGTTCGCGACAGAGATCACGTGATCACATAAGTGGTTTTGTAAGCAAGGAGAATTTTTTCTCCGCGATCGCTTAGAGTAAGAATCGGACATCAGATATGTAATTTTCAAATCGAGGGTTTTGTTTCATTTTTCATATTTTGAGTTAGAGACCTCGGTTTTGGGCGATTTTGAGAGAGATTTTCAAGGAATTGATTGGGGTAAGTAATTTTTACTCGAATTTGATTGCAATACATGGATCCATCACTGTTTTTACCATTTAATTAGTGTTTTGGGTTCGAAAAATTGAGGAAATTTGTGAAAACTTCATAAGCTATATTTTGAGGATTTGAAGGTCGATTTGAGGTTGGAACTGAATAATTTTAGTATGGTTGGACTCATTATTGAATGGGAGTTCGGATTTTATAAGTTTGGTCAGGTTTCGAGATGCGAACCTTGGTTGACTTTTTAATTTTCTTTAAAAATTGCAACTTTATTATCCGAAATAGTTTCTTATAATTTGTATTTATGGTATAAAGATATTTTTTCTAGATTCGAGTCGTTCGGAGTTAGATATTAGCGGAAAAGGCATACTAGTGGATTGAGTTAGCGTGTTCGAGGTAAGTATCTTGCCTAACTTTATGTGAGGGAATTAGGATTGGAGTTATTTTGTGTTAATTGTGGTATGTGAAAGCTGTATACCCAAGGTGACGAGTGGGTACATAGGCTATATGTGGTAATTGACCGATTTAGGCTATTTAGCTTCTTTTCATGCCTTTAATCGTATTGTCATAACATGTTATATCTTTCATCATTAATTTATACTTATATGCCTTATTTGACATGGTTAAATGCTTGTCCCATCTTTTACTTGTTAATTACCCTTACATGCTTAGTTAAAGTTATTGTTTCCATATTGCCTTGTTAATAATTAACTGTTGAGCTACCTTACTCGAAGTTATTATTTCTTGGAATATCTTCATGTTGAGCTTTGGTGTTGAAGTCGTAAAATCCGTTATCACATTGAGGCAAGTTGTTGATTGTTGAAATACCATTCTTGTTGAGCTATTAAATTTTAGTTTTCTATTTTTAAGACTCGTGTACACATTGTGGTTGAGTCGTGGGCTGTTTATTGTGGAAACATAGATATTGTTGATTCTTTTGGAAAGTTATGGTATTTGGGCACTTGAGGTATGAGTTGTGATATATTGTGATATTGATACGCATGCGGTGAGATAAGGTGGGGTTGATACGCGTGTTGCTAGTAGGGGAACTACTTGAAACCACACGGTGTGATAAGGTGTGCTAAATGCGGGTAGCTATTTAGGGAAAATTAATTTTCAAAACTAAATGTAAGGCTCCTACAGTGATATAAGGATAGAATGTGATTTTGATTGTGAAATGAGACTACGTGGCGGTACCTCGGTAGTGATTCCCGTTGTTATCTCACTTGTATTTGTCTGCATTGTTTCCTTGATGTTCTTATTATGTGTTCCTTCCTTGTTGCATCTATTGCTTTAAATCCAGTTGTAGTCTATCTTGTTGTATTTCCGTATTGCCTCATTTTCCTTGTTTACATTCTTAAACTGTATTATACTTGTTCAATTTTTTTGTCTTGACCTGACCTCGTCACTACTCTACCGAGGTTAGGCTTGATACTTGGTATACTCAAACTACGATTCTGCACATCTTTTTATGTAGATCCAGGTACCTCATACCAAGCTAGACACTAGAAAGTAGAGCTTCCATATCGGATACTTCAAGGTATACCTGCTGGCATTCGCAGGCATCAGAGTCACCCTCTGTCCTTGCTTTCTATTGCATACTCTTATTATAGATATTGATGTATTAGGGATGTTTTAGTATACTCGTGTAGAGCTTATGACTCAGTCTCACCAGATTTTGGGAGCTATTGTTAGCTGTATTGAAGAGTTCTTTTAAGATAGCCAGTTGGTGAAAATTTGAAGTTCTATTATTATTTTTTGTTATTTCTTCATGTATGTTAGGCTTACCTACTCTTAGAGACTAGGTGCCATCACGATATCTTACGGTGATTGTGGTCGTGACAGTCACGTTCCAATTGGTTTGCAATTTAACTCCATCTTGATTTTCCAACTGATATAAACCTTTATCGGTTATAGCTGAAACCTGGTAAGGTCCTTCCCACGTTGTCACCAGCTTTCGGGCATTAACTTCTCGAGTATTTTGTGTTACCTTCTTCAAAACCAAATCTACAACTATGAAATATCAAAGATTTTCTCTGCGGTTGTAATATCTCTCCATTCTTTGCTTTTACGCCACCATCCTCACATATGCCAGATTCCTATGCTCTTCAAGCAAATCCAATTTAACCAGCAGTGCTTCATTATTTGTCTCCTCGTTTTCTCGGGAAGACCTTAGTGCCGGTTCCCCAACCACGATTGGGATTAAAACTTCCGCACCGTATACAAGTAAAAAAGTTGTTTCACCTGTACTAAATTTTGTCGTTGTTTGATATGCCCATAACATACCTGGTAGCTCATCTGGCCGTTTAGCATTTTCTAACTTCTTTTTAAGATTTTGAATTATTATCCTGTTCGTAGACACCGCTTGTCCGTTAGCACTTGGATGATATGGTGAAGATGTGATCCGCTTGATCTTTCCTCCAAAAACTTTGTGACATCGGAACCCATAAACTGTGGCCCATTGTGATAAGCGATTTTTTTTGTATTCCAAACCGAAAGACGATGTCATTCCATATAAAATTAAACACTTCTCGCTCTCCGTTCTTTTGGTAAGCACCTGCTTCATACCATTTAGTAAAATAGTCAGTTAAAACCAAAAGAAATTTTACCTTATCGGGTCCTTGTGGTAAGGGACCGACTATGTCCATCCCCTATTTCATGAATTGCCATGGTGACACCACCGAATGCAAAAGTTTCGTCGACTAATGCATTAACTGTTCATGACACTGACACTTATCATATGTTTCTACATATATCTTCGTGTCTTGCTCCATTCGGAGCGAGTAGTAGCCAACCCTTAATAATTTGAGAACCAATGAGTCTACACCTGAATGGTTTCGCATACTTCTTCATAGACTTCCCTCATCATATAGTCAGCCTCTAATGTCCCTAAACACCGAGCTAATGGTCCTTGGAATGACCTCTTGTACAATTGACCGTCAACAAGGCAGTAACAAGCTGCCTTGGTCCGTAGTGCACAGGGTGCTTTTGGATCTTCAGGCAATTTTCAATGCCTTAGATATTCTATAAACTCATTTATTTAATCCTAAATTAATTTGGTTGAGTTAACTTCACAGTAGCCATCCACGTCCAACACTGAATAAACCAATGGAACTTTCACAGCGGAATCATAACCTTTTATTTTTGTGGATGAACCTGAATTGGCCAATGTGTCTATCTCCACATTTTTATCCCTTGGAATGTGGATGATTGACCACTCCTTGAACCAGTAAAGTAATACTTGAACCTTGTTCATGTAATGTTTCATGCGCTTATCCTTGGTGTCGAAAATTCCATATACTTAGCTCATCACTAGTTGGAAGTCGCACTTTATTTTGATGACCTCGGAACCAAGTCGTCGACCTAGTTCAAGTCCTACAACCAAAGTCTCGTACTCGGCTTCATTGTTAGTTAATATCATAATTCTAATGGCCTGACTTAAGGTTTTTCCGAATGAGTGATTAATACTACCCCGAGATCGGATCCGTTTATGCTAGAAGCTCCATATGTAAACAAGGTCCAAACACCTGATACCATATTCTATACCAACATTGCTTCTTTAGCAGCTAAAGGCATTAATCTGGGACTAAAGTCAGCCACGAAGTGGGCCAAAACTTGTGACTTGATTGCAGTCCTGGGATTCATTAATTTTGACTGCCCGTTTAGCCAAGCGACCCGATACCTCAGGCTTATGAAAGACATTCCTCAAGAGAAAGGTTGTCACAACGGTTATAGGAGGATAGTGAAAATAGGGCCTAAGCTTTCGAGAGGTGACTACAAGAGCTAGGGCCATTTTTTTCAAGGTGCGGATAATGTGTCTCTGCTCCCGATAGAACTTTACTAACATAATAAACAGGAAATTGTGTACCTTCTTTCTCCCGAACTAGAACAACGCTTACCGCTACTTCTGAGACCACTAAATAAATTAACAATTACTCACCTTCTATCGGTTTTGATAGCAACAGAGGGCTGGATATGTACCTTTTTAGATCATTTAATTCCTAATGACATTCCAAAGTCTACACGAAGTTGTTCTTATTTTTCAAAAGTAAAAATAATTGATGGCATTTCTTCGAAAACCTCAAGATACACCTGCTTAGAGCCTCCAGTCTACTGGTCAACCTATGTACTTCCTTCACACTTTTTAACTGGTCTGAGATATCTTCGATATCTTTGATTTTATTGGGTTTTACTTTGATTCCTCTTTGAGATACCAGAAACCCAAAACTTATCGGAACCAACTCCGAAGGCACACTTCTCTGGATTGAGCTTCATGTTCTATATTCTCAAATGTCAAATGTTTCTTAGAGATGTTTCAAATGATCTCCTATATTAATAGACATAGCTAATAAGTCGTCAATATAAACCTCAATTGTCCTACCTATCTATTTTTTAAATATTTTATTAACAAGCCTCTGATTAGTGACTCCGACATTCTTAAGCCTAAAAAGCATCACATTATAGTAATATGTGCCAAAATTTATGATAAATAAGGTTTTTCCTGATCTTCTGGGTGCATCCTAATTTGATTATACCCTTACATAAGCATCAAGAAAACTCATTAACTCATGCCCGACCGTAGCATCAGTCATTGATCAATGTTTGGTAACGAGAAAAAGTCTTTAGGGCATGCATTATTTAAATATTTATAATCTACATACATTCTAAATTTATTATTCTTTTTATGTACTGCCAATACGTTAGCTAGTCAATCAGGGTAATTCACCTCCGAATTGAACCTATATTTAATAACCGGGTTACCTCTTCCTTGACAAACCTGTTTCTGACAACTGCTATCGGTCGTTTCTTCTGTCTTACCGGAGGGAAGCTAGGATCCAAACTCAGCTTATGGATAGCCACTTCCAATGGAATACCTTGTCATATATGAATGCGATCATGCAAAGCAATCAACGTTCGTTTTTAAAAAATTCATAATTTTTAACATGAGTTTGGGACTCAAACCCGTTCCTAAGTAAACTTTTCTTTCCGCATCTGTTTCCTCCCATACCTGAAAAGACCTCGGCACCTAATAAAATTTTGATGACTCCTCTTCTTTATCATCTTCAATCGAGGTGGAAGGAGGCGTTGGTTCTTGTAATTGCTATTTGCTCATTTCATTGCCCTTACTACTAGAAATGGTCACTGCATTCATCTCCCTTGTAGGTGGTTGATCTCCTCTGGTAGGCTTGATCTCTTCTGGTGTGGGAAATTTCAACATTTGATGATATGTTGAAGGTACATGTTTCATTTCATGTATCCATGGCCTTCCAAAGATAACATTATAACCCATATCGCCATCTACCACTTCAAACAGGGTAGTCTTTGTTACTCATTCATCATGTGTTGGCAGTAAGATCTCTCTCCAGGTCGTTATACTCGATAAGTTGAACCCGACCAGAAGCTTTGTTGTCGGAACTATATTTCTTGTTAACTTCGATTACTCCAAAACTCTCCAGAGCATCGTTGAAATCTACAACATTAAGAGAAATTGCCAGAGCATCGTTGTGCGGTAGAAGAATTCCATCAGCATCCTCTTCTGTAAATGTGATATCATCTTCTGAAACTTCTCGGATCCTCTTGCCATGAGTTACTGATATCGTTGTTGTCTTTTCTGCCGAAAAATTCACCCCATTTACTTCGTCTCTACCGAAGATCATGTTTATCGTCATACAAGGCGATCTTGTAGCCGATTTTTATGGTTCTGCGACATCCTGACTTTTCCCATAGTTGTTCTTGGACCAGTCACTTAATAACACTCTGAAGTGACCATTCTTCAACAATGTTGGTAGCTCTTCACAAAGATGTCGGCAGTCCCCAGTCCTATGGCCATGAGTTCCATGGAACTCACACCATAGATTAGAATCCCTTTGGCTAGGAACTGATTGGATTGGTTTCTAGAACCTAGCTTCTTTAATGTTCCTTATAATCGACACCAGTTATACCAAATAGATGTTGAACTTGTAGTCGGATAACATGGGATACGTTGAATCTCGGGATCCCGATGCCTCTTTCTCCTACAAAGATTTGCTGCATCAACCACAATCCACCCTTCTATCATAAGCGAACCTATCCGACGACTGAAAAACTTCATTTCCTTGCCCATCGGCCCTTTTGTAAGGTTAAAAATGACTCTTAAAGGATCTCTGATCTGCATAAAACTCATTTTTGAATTTATTTGGATTCAGATCACGATTCCGTCCTTTGGAAGACACCGAAGAACCCAGTGCATCATCATATATTCTGTACTTTAACTCGTAGCGATTGTGAGCATCTGCCCATGTGGTTTCCCAAAATTCTAGCAAGCTTTCCTTTAGTTTCCTGGAGGCATTGGAACTCAATGGGTTGAGACCTTTTGTAAATTCCTCCGATACCCACTCATCCGGTACTGCCGGTAACAACATCCTCTCCTTTTGAAACCAGATCAGGAACTCTCGCAATAGTTCGGATTCTCCATGGGATATTCTGAATATATCTGCCTTCCTTGCTGGGACCTTACTTGCTCCAGTATGAGCTTTAATAAATGAATCTGCAAGCATTTCAAAAGAATCAATAGAATGCTCAAGTAAAGGAGAATACAAAGTTAAGGCATCATTCGTCAGCGTTTCGCCAAACTTCTTCAACAAGACAAATTCGATCTCGTGCTGGGCGTCGTTTCCCTTTACAACCGTAGTGTAGGTCGTGATATATTTTTGTGGATCCGAAATCCCATCATACTTCAGAATATCTAGCATCTTAAATCTTTTCAGAATCAACTCTAGGGTCGCGCTGGGTTTGAATAGCAACTGCGTATACTTATTAGAATCCGATCCCTTAAGCACCAGCGGCGCTCCCAAGATCAGATCTATCGGAGCATGGAATTCTTTGATGTTTTGGCCCCTTCATTTATTCATTTCTCTCAGGAATCCCATGAGCTCAGTTTTGAAAGGGTCGTTTGTGTTGTTGACGTTCCCATATCCACTATTGGTACCTCATGCCTTGTTAAAACTGAACTACTCCCTTGGAGCGTCGTTACCGGTTCTTTGAACTATTTGATTTGCAGTGACGTTGGGAGGAATCTGATCTCTTCCATTAGCATTATTGTAAGCACCAGATAATGCATGTTTCAACTCCGTAATCACCTAATCTTATCTTGAGAGGTGATACATAATTTTTCTTTGTTTCTCTCTCAATATTTTGACCGTTCAACAACGTGTTCATCTTCTGCATCCTCAGTAGTTGGACTCCTCACATGTCAAGAATTTTGACCTTCACGAACTGGAGTTATTTCATCTCCTTCTTTACGGGTTTTACTGGTTGAATCATCACGTTGGACTTCATCCCCACGTTCATTGTGTGCTCTAACATTATATGAATTATTGACATCGTTAGCTGCCATATCTGATTTTTCTTTTGCTAAGATAGGAATCAAATATTTTTTGTAACAAATGAATGGATCAAAGCAATTACACAATTGTCTATTCCCCACGGTGGGCGCCAAATTTTTTAAACGGTGCAGTTGAATTTGTAACATGATTTATAGACACGGGAATTAATTTGACCCAGAAATATAAAATAAATAAGAATATAAATAATATTGTAAAATAAACTTAAAGGAAATACAAGTCTGGCTACGAATTTAGCTTCTCCGGTAGTAGAAGCGAGAACAATTTTAAGATCAAAAAATCATGTATTAAATCAATTAACTTAAGAATGAAATTAAAAAGAGTCTAATATCCAACAAGATTATGTTATGTTTAAATTTGTTCACAAGTCATGTTTAGTGAAATGTGATTTAATAAAACACAAATTTACAAGTAGATTGCTTCAACAAGCAAGCTGGTATAAAATTATTTGCTTTTGAAAAAAAAGGTGATGGCATACTTTTATTTATGTCCATGACTAATTTACCTAGCTAGGTGTATACCGATCCTAAATTAATTAATCATATTATAAAATGTATTCAACAACCTAAATATATATGCACAAACTTCATGAATTACCTAACGTACAACATTGCAAGTTATTCTGATTATTAACTATATGCAATTCACCCTAGGTATTTAGCAAATCGATAATATCAAAACAAGCAAGTAAATATAATATCGATCTATCGAGAACGAGAAGTACGAAGCGGGGGGTTTGATGTGGATTATGTTTCGTCTCTGTGTTTATTCTTCAAAGTGCTTCAAGTAAGGTACCTCGCAAAGAAAGAAGAAAATTGTTACATGACAACAGTAAAAAAAAAATATTTTTGATATCGTTTTGAAAATTGTTTCAAACATAGAAATATATTTTGAAAATGTATTCGAAATCGTTTGAAAATAGTTTTGGGGAGACTCGTATGTATTTTTAATTTTGCCTAGACATGAGAACGGAACCGCTTTGGTTGTGACTACGGTGTCCAACCGTATCACCATCTAAGGTGTTGGTTTGTCATATTTATGTCTTTTTCCTTTTTTGATGAGTATCATCATTGCCTCATTATTTTCGGTCACGGTTCGAAGGTTCATTCGGAGGGTCGTGACCTCAATAACTCGGAGTTATTCCCATCGGCCTTAGGGTGGCGCTATTCATCAGTCATTGTCAAGTGTAGCACCCGTTTAGAATAGTGTATCAACGGTAAAGACAACCAGCATAAACCATGCTAATGTTTTGTCCTCCACTCGTGATTATTCTCGAATTCAGGGCTAAAGTGCTTATAGTATAACCAAAGTGCCACAACAGTAAAGGGACCAAAGAAACCATACAAAAGTGATGGTAAAACTAAGTTCCAACATGTGATATCAAATTCCAAATGGAGCGATGGCAGTACAACATAGATTCCCAACAGAACAACAACATTAAAAAGACATGAGATCTCAAAATCCCAATAAGTTATTGACATATAAAAAAATGAATTCAAGAACAAAATTGATCATTTATTAGGAGAAAATCGGCCGAACTCATCCCCAAACGAATACCACTCAAATATTAATGGAGAGAAAAGAGTATCAAAGGGGGATAGTGAAACATTTCCCGCAAGATTCCAGTCCGGCTACAACAACAATGAAACAGGGCGGCAATCGTCCGTGGTCGGAGGTGCTACTACATTGGCAACATACACCGGAGCAATACTCAACGAGAAACAAAACATACAAATGTCTTCGGAAAAGTAAGGTCTGGTCAGATATAGTGTCAAACCACAATTAACGGCCGGAGACAGTGTTGCCACCCCGGCGATAAACACCGGAACAACACTAAGATATCACGCACAAGAGGTTCCGGGAAAATTAGATTTCCAGCCAGATCTTTGAATTCGCCGGTGAATCTGAGAAATACCAACACATTAATAGGGTGTGCATTTCACATAAATAAATTACAACCAAAATAATGAGGAAACGGGAGGGGGGAAGCCTCAGGTTCGCCGATTCCACGGAGGTCGGTGGTTTGTCCGTCTATGGCTGTCAGGTCCCAAAATTCACGTAGTCGTGATGACACCTAACCCAACCCGATAGGTAAGACAAATGGTAGTCAACGCAATTCTAATAAAAATAATTTGAAATCATTAAGTGAAATAACGAGTTTTCATACAATAACCCAATAAATAGTACAAGTCATGAACCACTAAGAATTAGATTTACAAATCTTGTATGAAAATAGATACAATATCTGTTTGAAATATACATAAACAGATTTCAAATCTAAAGTTACCAAGGACAAGTGGTCGCTATGATACATGATGAGGATGAGAGTAAAAGTACGAAGGGTGACGTCGTGCAATTTGTTAGCTTAGTTGTTTGATTTGATATTTGAGTTGTGAAGTCGAGTTTATGGATTCTCTGTTTATTTTGAAAGAGGTTTTCTTAGTGATTCTTACTCTTTGTTTCCACTTGTTTCCCCTTTCTACATGTCCCTACCCTGTTGTTACTTTTGAAGTTTTACGTGTTATTTTCGTTGCTTTATATATATATACACACACACTCACACACATATTTTTAGTAGGTGTCTTGTCTTAGGCTCATCACTACCTCGTAGGGATTAGGCTCGACACTTACTGAGCACTTTGGGTTTGTTGTACTAATACAACACTTCTTCACTTCTTATGCAGATTTTGATGTTGGTATCGGTAGAGTCCCGAGAGCTACTTAGCGGATACCAGACAATAATTCGAGGTAGAGCAACATCCCGATCGCATGCCCTAGAGTCCCCAAGACTCTACTAGACACTTGCTCATGACTCGTAGAACCTATGAATATAGAGCTATGATACCAACTTGTAACGACCTAAAGTCCACCTAGTAGTGATGGCACCTAACCCAACCCGCTAGGTAAGACAAATAGTAGTCAACACAACTCTAATGAAAATAATAAGAAATCAATAAGTGAAATAACTGAGTTTCCATACAATAACCCAAGGGTTGGTAGTATGTCATGAGATACTAAGAATTAAATTTACAAAGCTGGTATGAAAATAGATACAACATCTGTTTGGAATATACATAAACAGATTTCAAATCTAAAGCTACCAAGTACAAGTGGTGGCTATATACAAAAAGAAGGTACATCTTCAATGCCAGCTTCCGTATTCCACATCAACTCAGCTCCAAGATCTGCATGCAAGGTGCAAAAGTAGAGTATAAGTACAACTGACACCATGTACTAAGCAAGTATCATAACTAATATCGGCGAGGTAATAGAAGAAAAAATTATAAATGATACTCGCTAATCACCTGTGCAATTCATAATTCCAACAAGTACAAAACAATAATATGATCAAGTCATGAATCAAAGATAAAACCACCTTGGTGCACACACTAACTTAACGTACTTTGCCTAGTCAACAATCTACATATAAAGAATATATGCAAATAAATCATGTAAAAACCCAAGGAAATTGCAAGTAAAGATGAAATACAATAACCAAATCAAATAGTAGCCATGTTTCTTTAGAAAAACTCACTAACTGAACCAAACCACCGATCAACATTCCTCATACCACATCAACCAGAAACTCATCGGTTTCTCACAATCCGCGTGTACCCCTTCAAGAAGGAACATAAGAGGGTGACCCAAGGGCAATGTATCTATATCCACACACTGCACGAACAACTCACGTGATGTATGGACAACTCAAGTGCTAATAATATCAACCACACGGACAACTCACATGCCAACAATATCAACCGCACGGACAACTCACGTGCCAATAATATCAATATCTCAGATCCGCATGGACAACTCACGTCCTGCATGCGACTCATGTGCCAATATCATTATCCACCCGGTGTGGTCACATGCTCAATATCACAATCCGCCCGACGTGGTCATGGGCTCAATATCACAATCCGCCCAGCGTGGTCACATGCTCAACATCATAATCCGCCCGACGTGGTCACAGGCTACCAGTCTAATCCATATAACACAGAAAGCAGATATATAGGTATACATGTACATGATCAATAAACATTAAATTTCATACTCCTGGACTGGTATAAGTGACATGCTAAGTTGTATGCATGTGCAAAGTGTGCTATCACAACTCTATCAAGCAAATACATCACAAAAGTAGCAATTATCAGTTCAATTAGGAGATTAATCTCTATGTAACCTCAAACGTGACTCATATAGCTTACAACGGGGGTACAAATATAAGAAACATGACACAGTTAAACTTAGCAACTAATTCAAGGCATATCATAGCATAAGCACTACCCCGAGCATAAAGAATGCCCCGATGCATGCACATGGGCTCAACCCCACACATGTGCGTCACCCATAGCACGTAGCTATCACAAATAACTCAGGCAACTAGTGGCTCAACCAAGTTTAAGTAAGATACTTACCTCAAGCAAGCCAAATTGATACTCTAGAAGCACCATCCCGAACAAATCGATTTTCCAACGGCTCGAAATTAGCCAAAAGCAGCTCAAAAATATCAAATAATGCCATAAAAAATAAACTCAAACGATAAAGGTCGAATCTATAATCAAGTGCTCAAAGTCAACCAAAAGGTCAACCCGGGCTTGCACCTCAGAACCGACAAAACTCACAAATTCCGATAAACCATTTGAATACGAGTACAACCATACTAGTTACACTCCAATCCGACTCTGAATCGATGTTCAAATCTCAAATATTCACTTTAGAAATGTTTTGACAAAACCCCCCAATTTCTCTTTAGATTCATCAATCAAATGCCAAAATTAAAGATAGAATCATGTAATAATAATCAAATCCAAGCCAAATTTACTTCTCCAATCCAAATGGTAAAAATACCATCCAAAATCGCCCAAATCCAACTCAAAATATGTTAAAAATAATTCATAGTCCGAAATAGATTACTTATAGATCTGCTCAATGGATACCCATTGCGATTGGGGGAATAGCTTTCCAATCGCGAATCACAAAACTGAACTGCATCGAAGACACCCTACTCAAATGTGACCCCAAGCACACGATCGCGATTCACAACTGCACAAACCCACGGGAACGCGAAGGTCAACCAATAATAACTTTCCCAGCCAAGCTAAACACTACGCGAACACATGGTCCCATACGCGAACGCGAAGGCTTAAAGCCTTAACAACCGCGAACACGAACCGTATGCCACAAATGCGAAAAAGCAACNGCGAACCGCATGCCACAAATGCGAAAAAGAACCTCAATCCATATCCTAGAACACTATGCAACCACGGTCCTCTTCACGCGATCGCGAAGAAAGTTCCCACCATCAGAAAAATCAGAGAAACCAGCAGCTCAAGCAACCTCTAAAATGGTCCGAAATTAATCTGAAACACACCCGAGCCACTCGGGACCTCATCCGAACATGAAAACAAGTCCCAAAACATAACACGGACATACTCGAGGCACCAAATCCCATAAAATAACATCAAAACTATGAATCACACCTCACTTCAAGCTTAATGAACTATTTCAAATTCTAAACTTACGTCAAACACGTCTAAACAACTCGGAATCACCTCAAATTTTATACACAAGTTCCAAATTATATAAAGAACATATTCCAACTCACTAAATAAGAATCTAGACCTGACAACATCGATGTAAACTCCCGGTAAAACCTATAAACTTTCCAACCTTCAAATTGCCAATTTTTGCCAAATAGAGCCAAAACCTTCTAAAATTGTCCAAATGTAAATCCGGACATACGCCCAAGTCCAAAATCACCAACAAGATCAAATAGAACCATAAAAACTCTGGTCTAGGGTCAAATTTACTAAAGTCAAACTTGATCAACTCTTCAAACTTAAAGTTTTCAAATTGAAAATCATTCCTCCAAATCAATCTGAACCACTCGAAAACAAAAACTAACTATGCACGCAAGTCATAATATCTGATATGAAGCTACTCAAGACATCAAACCATCAAACAGAATACAAATGCTCAAAATGACTGGCCGGGTCGTTATAATGGCTATTACCACAATGGGAAACAAGAGAGAGAGGTGAGAGGGAGAAAGGGAAAAAGGAGTGGGAGGCTATCTTGATAGCCTGATTTCGGCCAGTCACGGTGGTAGCACAGGAAGAAGAGGAGAAGACAATGGCGAGAGGGAGAGAGAGAGATGAGAGTTGTTACAACCCATATTCGCGTACGTTAGATCACGCCGTAAGTTAGTCGACGTAAATCCGAGAAGAGATTATGTTTGAGATGATAAGAAGTTAATCCTATTGGNAAACCCACGGGAACGCGAAGGTCAACCAATAATAACTTTCCCAGCCAAGCTAAACACTACGCGAACACATGGTCCCATACGCGAACGCGAAGGCTTAAAGCCTTAACAACCGCGAACGCGAACCGCATGCCACAAATGCGAAAAAGAACCTCAATCCATATCCTAGAACACTATGCAACCACGGTCCTCTTCACGCGATCGCGAAGAAAGTTCCCACCATCAGAAAAATCAGAGAAACCAGCAGCTCAAGCAACCTCTAAAATGGTCCGAAATTAATCTGAAACACACCCGAGCCACTCGGGACCTCATCCGAACATGAAAACAAGTCCCAAAACATAACACGGACATACTCGAGGCACCAAATCCCATAAAATAACATCAAAACTATGAATCACACCTCACTTCAAGCTTAATGAACTATTTCAAATTCTAAACTTACGTCAAACACGTCTAAACAACTCGGAATCACCTCAAATTTTATACACAAGTTCCAAATTATATAAAGAACATATTCCAACTCACTAAATAAGAATCTAGACCTGACAACATCGATGTAAACTCCCGGTAAAACCTATAAACTTTCCAACCTTCAAATTGCCAATTTTTGCCAAATAGAGCCAAAACCTTCTAAAATTGTCCAAATGTAAATCCGGACATACGCCCAAGTCCAAAATCACCAACAAGATCAAATAGAACCATAAAAACTCTGGTCTAGGGTCAAATTTACTAAAGTCAAACTTGATCAACTCTTCAAACTTAAAGTTTTCAAATTGAAAATCATTCCTCCAAATCAATCTGAACCACTCGAAAACAAAAACTAACTATGCACGCAAGTCATAATATCTGATATGAAGCTACTCAAGACATCAAACCATCAAACAGAATACAAATGCTCAAAATGACTGGCCGGGTCGTTATAATGGCTATTACCACAATGGGAAACAAGAGAGAGAGGTGAGAGGGAGAAAGGGAAAAAGGAGTGGGAGGCTATCTTGATAGCCTGATTTCGGCCAGTCACGGTGGTAGCACAGGAAGAAGAGGAGAAGACAATGGCGAGAGGGAGAGAGAGAGATGAGAGTTGTTACAACCCATATTCGCGTACGTTAGATCACGCCGTAAGTTAGTCGACGTAAATCCGAGAAGAGATTATGTTTGAGATGATAAGAAGTTAATCCTATTGGTATTAAATGATACAAGGGTGTATAAGAGTGGTTAACAAGTATTAGAAGTTAAACGAATAAAGGATGTTATAACCCGTAATTTCGGGTAAAGCTAGAGGTTCTTAATATTCTCAGGAGGTCATGTTTTAAGGTATTTGAGTCATATAATATCCGTATCATAAGTATTAAAGTCAAATAAGTTTTGAAACACAAGTCAACGAAAGTTGTCGCAACTTACGTTCATAATTTTACTTCCACGTTAGGTCAAATGTTACTAAGTTTTGCCCAAAGTTTACTTATATTTACGGGGTGATATACCCACAAAATTGAATATCTATGAGTGTAGTTTCCAATACATTAAATCGTTTGTTGATACGACTTTGGAGTAGAGAGGTATTCACATTTTTGCGAGACTGCGCAAGAGCTCTCTATGGGACCCACATTGGCGGTTAAGATATATTGATATATATGAAATACATTAAGCCCGTTTTAATTCATTATATTTAACTATCTTCATACCCTAGACACCTAAAAACTCTTTTCAAGGTTCTCGCATGATCTAAGACCCAAACAAAGGGCAAATAACACAAATCAAGTGTCGGGAATCCCGTGGAGCTAGTAAGTTTCTTGTTCTTCTTGTTGTTGCTGATTTATGTGTCGTTCCAACTCGTGTGGGAGGTTTTTTTAAGTGGTTTAATTTCTGTAAAATACTCTCTCAAGTTTTTAATATCAATCCTAGGTGATTTTAAGTCCTCCAAAGTGATTCTAGCGCCGAAAAACCCGAATTGATTGCTAGTTTCGCATCCTTGTTCTTTTTGCAGCATTGGAAAGATATTTCGTGGTGAAGTAAGGTCAAATTGGAGTTGTTATATATTTTTAAAGGTAAGGAACCTATTACTCTACATGTATTTAATATTATCCAAGTTGCGGCTAAGTCGTTGAAGCTAGAACTTGTGAGATATCTATCGGAAGGCTTGTTAGTAATGTTGTTGGTTGGTGTACTATTTTAGAAGGCTTAATATGACTATTATTGATGTTTTTTGGTGATTGTTTTAACTTTTTGAAAGTCATATAAATAGGGGAGGTGTTGTCTGTTTCATCGTAAAATAGGTTGCGGTTGATATATAATAGTTACGGCGCTTAAACGATAACGATAGTATAATTTCTCTTATTGAAGACTAAGGAGTGGTGACATTTGCATAGCTTGAGGTTTGTCAGTATATACAAGGTATGTGAGGCTATCCCTTTCTTTCTTTTGCACAACTCCGATTGTTCATAATGTAATGAACGAGTTTCCAAAGATACTCCACTCTTAGAAGCTAGCAGTACTTACATTGTTTCCCTTTTTATGGAACGCTTGATGTTGATGTTGCTTCTATTATTCTTATTTTATCAATGTTGCTGGTACTTCCTGATTCTTCTAAGATTCATGATGAAGATTTCATCCTACTAACGGGTATGGATGATACAGACCCTACCTCACTCCGAAATATTCAGAATGTGATTCCAATGAGTCTAATATGCATTTTATATATATACCTATTTTACTCTACCGAGCCGCGCTATAGTAAGTAGGGTACAACACCTATTGCAAAGACTGATCAGTTGAGTTTTACCGAGCTCCACGTGGCCAGGTACGATTCTACCAAGCCTGATGATGATCGGGTATATTTTATCGAGCCTATTAAGTCGGGTACAATATGA
>AWOL01S0154834.1:0-14763 GCA_000715115.1 Nicotiana otophora
CTTCATGAATAGCAATTATCTCAGCATGATTAGAAGAAGCAGTCACAATTGATTGCTTAGTCGCCCGCCAAGATATGACAGTGCCTCCATATGTAAATATATAGCCTTTTTGAGATCGAGCCTTGTGTGGGTCAGATAAATATCCAGCATCTACATAACCAACAAGATCGGGATTGCAATCATTGCCATAAAATAAGCCCATATCGGTAGTCCATTTTAGATACCGCAATATGTGTTTGATTCTATTCCAATATCTCTTTATAGGAGCAGAGCTATATCTTGCTAAGACATTAACTGAAAAAGTTATGTCAGGCCTTGTAGTGTTAGCAAGATACATTAGTACACCAATTACACTAAGATATGGTACTTCAGGACCAAGAAGCTCTTCATTCTTTTCTTGAGGTCAGAACAGGTCCTTATTCACATCAAGTGATCGAACAACCATCGGAGTACTTAATGGATGTGCTCCATCTATGTAAAACCGTCTCAATACCTTTTCTATGTAGGCAGATTGATAACAAATATCCCGTTTGCCAAATGTTCAATTTGCAAACCGAGACATAATTTTGTCTTTTCGAGATCTTTCATCTCGAGTTCCTTCTTTAAATAATCAATTGCCTTTTGGAGTTCTGTAGGAGTTCTAATAAGGTTTTTGTCATCAACATATACGGCAAGTAAAACAAACTCCGATGTTATTTGCTTTATAAAAACACATGGACAAATGACATCATTTATATAACCTTCCTTTAATAAATATTCACTAAGGCGGTCATACTACGTTCTTCCTGATTGCTTTAGACCATACAAAGATCTTTGCAATTTGATTGAAAACATTTCCCTGGACATTGAATTATGTGCGTCAGGCATTATAAATCCCTCGAGAATTTTCATGTATATCTCATTATCAAGTGAGCCGAGAAAGGTAGGCTGTAACCACATCTATTAAATGCATGTCAAGATTTTCATGGACAGCAAAACTAATGAGATAACGGAATGTTATAGCATCCATAACAGGAGAATACATCTCTTCATAATCGACGCCAAGCCTTTGTGAAAATCCTTGTGCAACAAGGCATGCCTTATATCTTTGTACCTCATTTTTCTCATTCCTTTTACGTACAAAGACCCCTTTATATCCAATAGGCTTAACACCATTAGGTGTTTGGACTACAGGCCCAAAAACTTCACGTTTCGCAAGTGAATCCAACTTAGATTGGATTGCTTCTTGCCATTTTGGCCAATCACGTGTTTGTCGACATTCTCCAACAGATTGAGGTTTAAGATCCTCATTATCTTGCATAATGCTAGATGCAACATTGTATGCAAAGACATAATCCACCACTATATTTAATCGATTCAAATTTGTCTCAATATCGATTGGATTTATTGATAGTTCCTTATTTTCTTGAGTCTCAAGCTCATCGATATCCTCATGAATCTCAGGATTGGTTAAATTATGGGTTTCTTTGTGAGACTCTTTCGTAGTGTCATCTTGATCATTTATTTTTCTTTTTTCTAAGATTTTGATCCTTAGAACCCAATGGTCTGCCACATTTTAGGCGTGTTTTTGACTCATTAGCTATGACATTAGAAGATTATCCAACAGGGACATCAATACGGATTGGAACATTCTCTGCAGGGATATGTGATTTCGTAATCCTTTTCAAATCCGTAAATGCATCCGGTATTTGATTTGCTATTTTCTGCAAATGGATAATCTTTTGCACCTCTTTTTCACAAATAGAGACATGTGGATCAAGATGAGACAATGATGTATTTTTTCAAAATATTAATAGAGGCACGTGGATCAAGATGAGTCAATGATGTATTTTTCCACAAAATTTCGCGTTATGTTTCATTAATTTCTCCCCCTAATTTTGGGGAAAATGCCTCAACGAATCAACAATTTTCAAATCGAGCAGTGAACAAATTTCCTGTTAATGTTTCAAGGTAGCGAATAATGGAGGGCGATTTAAACCCAACATATATTCCTAACCTTCTTTGGGGACCCATCTTAGTGCGATATGGCGGTGCTACAGGCACATATACAACGCATCCAAAAATTCTTAGATGGGATATATTAGGTTTATGACCCAAAACTAATTGCAGCAGGGAATATTTATGATAATTTATCGGTCTGAGACGAATTAGCATTGTTGCATGCAAAATAGCATGACCCCAAACTGAAGTGGGTAACTTGGTTTTTATGAGTAATGGTCTTGCTATCAATTGCAGACGTTTAATCAAAGATTCTGCAAGGCCATTTTGAGTGTGAACATGAACTATAGAATGTTCCACTTTTATCCCAATTGATAAGCAATAATCATTAAATGCTTGGGATGAAAACTCAGTGGCATTATCAAGTCTGATAGACTTAATTGGATTATCGGGAAATTGTGCCCGTAATCGGATTATTTGTGCCATTAGTTTTGCAAATGCCAGGTTGCAAGATGACAATAGGCATACATGTGACCATCTAGAAAATGCATCTATTAAGACCATAAAATATCTAAACGACCCACCAGGTGGGTGAATAGGTCCACAAATATCCCCTTGTATACGTTTCAAAAATGCAGGGGAATCAATCCCAACCTTTGTTGGTGATGGTATAATAATCAACTTGCCTTGATAACAAGAAGTGCAAAAAAATTTATTATTTAAAAGAATCTTTAAATTCTTTAATGGATGCCCATTTGAGTTCTCTATAATTTGTCTCATCATAATTGATCCGGGATGTCCCAATCGATTACGCCAAAGTACAAAAGTATTGGAATTAGTAACCTTTTAGTTTACAATAGAATGTGCCTCAATTGCACTAATTCTTGTCCAATACAGGCCATAAGATAAAGATGATAACTTCTCAATAACCCTTTTCTATCCAGAGACATTCTTGGTAACGATGAGATATTCGAGATTATTCTCATCTATTGTCTCAATATGAAATCCATTTCGGCGGATATCGTTAAAACTCAACAAGTTCCTCTTGGACTTGGAGGAGAATATTGCATTCTCTATGATAAGTATTGTTCCCTTAGGCAGAGTTATAGTAGTTCTTCCAGAGCCTTCAATTAATTTTGTACTTCCGTATATTCATCAACATCTATATGGTAAATATCTCTTTTAAAGAGAAAGTTATACCATTATGGTCATGGTCAAAATTAGATGCAAGATATGTTTCTTGCATTATTGTTGTCCTTTAATAATTACATTGCCAAAATATTTTGGCGTACAATAGGTACTTGACCAATGACCATTCATGCCATAATAATGACATTATTTTCTTATTTCATCTCAACCCCCCTTCTCGAGGTGAGTGTGGTATATTTACTACCACTAGCAAGTTCATAATTTTGCAAGAATGAATATGTATTCATAATGATTATCACATTGTTTTCACATTCACTTCAGGATTGGAACATAATACTCCATGCGTGCTTTATATAATTTCATGCCATATCAATGGCAAATATCACTTTCACAAAGTGAAGGATTATTTTGAGATCCATTATTATTTTCTTTACCATAATGATGACGATTATAATTTTATCCATTACCACGTCCACATCCATTCATACCTCCACGGTAACATCATGTCTTATTTTAGACTTATGGGACTGGTTTCCACTATTAGTGGCGATTCAATTTAATTTTCATATGTGAACTTTCATTAACTGAACTCAATCAAATAAAAAGTATCAAGCAAATATAGACATAATCAATTAAAATATACGTGTCCTTTGTGATAATTATCCCACTTTAAGATGGAAGAAATATGTGATAAAATAGAAAGGAAAAATATGTGCTATCTCAAAAGTATTCACTTCGTGTTTCTTAATATTGACACATAGGAATATAATACTTGTTATAGGAAAAATATTTATCGTTCTTTACATCAAAAATTCTTACACGATTTGATGAACTTTCAAGAAAAACTTTTCCGTAAAGCAAGTTTGTTCATGTATGGAAACATAAATAGCAAAGTGTAAAGAAACTTGAAAACTAATTAGAAAAGGCTAACCGTGATGACTGAATATATACTGGGGCTGTACACCTTATATCATCATCATTCTTACCATATTATTAACATTAAATGACGCTACCGGTACTGGCCTCATCATAACAACTCAGTTGGCTAGAACTTCGTGCTGATAACGTGTTATAAAATATAACTCAAAGTAACAATATAGAAAAAGGAAAAACAAGCTAAGAGATATATAGAGAAAGAGAGAAGAGATTTTTATTTCTTCTTCAATTGTGTGTATTTGTCACGACCCAATTCTCCCTCCATAAGATATCATGACGACACCTAGTCTCTACGACTAGGTAAGCCTAACAAAGATGCGAAAATAACAAAAATGGAAAAACACTTAACAACTGACTGTAACAGATAACTAAATAACTGATAACAATGCCGCTTGGCATTTACAACAACCAACACTCTAATAATACATAGTATTCCCAAAACCCGGAACATAATAAGTCATAAGCTACAGGAGGAAAACTAGTATCTCTATACACCAGAGTCTAATAAAAAAATATAAGGAAGGTAAATGATATAGGAGGGAATGGAGGGGGACTCCGAAGTCTGCGGACGCGATAGATATATCTTGAAGTCTCCGTACAGAAGCAAGCACTCTCAGCTAGTAGTGAGACTGATAAGAAGTACCTAGATCTGCACACAAAACATGTGCAGAAGAGTAGCATGAGTACACCACAACGGTACCCAGTAAGTGCCAAGCCTAACCTCGGTAGAGTAGTGACGAGGTCAGGTCCGGGCCCTACTGGTATATAATAATAAGACAGATGCTATAATAAACATGAAATAAAAATGGAGAAGACAACAACAAGTATTCACAAAGCAATAACAACAACGCACAATGATATAACAACAGGGGCGCTCCCGAGATATCGTCTCGTAGTCCCAAAAGTAAATATGCAGGGAGAAACTCTCGAGGAACCGCCTTGTAGTCTCAAAAGCAAATGTGCAGGGAGAACTCCTGAGGAACCGCCTCGTAGTCTCAAAAGTTAATGTGCAGGGAGAACTCCCGAGGAACTGCCTCGTAGTCTCAAAAGTAAATATGTAGGGAGAACTCCCGAGGAACTGCCTCGTAGTCTCAAAAGTAAATATGTAGGGAGAACTCCCGAGGAGCCACCTCGTAGTCTCAAAAGTAAATGTGCAGGGAGAACTCCCGAGGAACTTCCTCGTAGTCTCAAAGTAAATATGCAGTACAAGGGGGATCTCCCGAGTAAACACCTCATAGTCCCAAAGTAAATATGCAGTACATGGGGATCTCCCGGGATACCGTCCCGTAGTCCCAAAATAAATATGCAACTCAAATACATCACGAAAACCTACAATTTAGGCTAAGTACAAGTCAAGAAAGAAACATGACTTACTAAACATGCTGCAAATAGTTCAAATAGGCAATTAGGACACGTAGACATGCTATTCTAGGCTAACAGGATAACTACACGTGCTAGTATACTCAAATAAGATGAAAATAGGCTATTACTCAATAAATATCAGGTATTTCCACAAACAGCCCGTGTACGCACTCGTCACCTCGCGTACACGGCGCTCACATATCATAACAACACCAAATCCTAAGGGGATTTCCCCCACACAAGGTTAGGCAAGCCACCTACCTCGAACCAAGCTCAAATCAATCCACAACAATGCTTTTTCCATGAATATCCGACTCCGAATGACCCAAATCTAGCCAAAATCAATTACATACCATAAATACAACTATAAGAAATTAATCTAATTAATGAAATCAAGACTTTAACAAAAATTTCAAATTTCGTCCTAAAAAGTCGATCCGGGCCCACGTCTTGGAATCAAGCAAAAATCACAAAATCCGAAATCCCATTCACTCACGAGTCCAACCATACCAAATTTATCAAAATCCAACCTCAACTGACCACTCAAAACCCAAAATCAAACTCTTCAAATCCCTAGCCTCAAACTCCCATATTCCACCTTAAATACACAATAGCTAGGTGGAAAATAAATGGGTAAGCAAGATTATTGATCCAAAATAAACACAAGGGACTTACTTCTCGAAATCCCTCGAAAATGCTCTCAAGAAATCGCCAAACCCGAGCTCAAAATGTTTAAAATGAGCAAAAATGCGAATCCTTGCATTTAAGTGTTCTATCCAGCATTTCCGCATCTGCGGACCTCTAGTCGCACCTGTGAAAAAACCATCGCAGGTGCGGAAATGACTTAAGGAGGCTGGGTCTGCATCTGCGAGCAAATGGCCGCACCTGCGTGCCCGCTCCTGCGGATATCTTTCGCTTCTGCCATCTTCACGCTCCAGGCTCCGTCCGCTTCTACGCTCCATCTTCTGCAGATGCGGGTCCACTTCTACGGGCCAATCTCGCACCTGCGCCCACAGACCAAGCTTGACCAAACCACACCCGCGCTCTCCTTCTTCGGTACGTGTGAGTCCTCACCTGCGGTCACCCCACCGCAGGTGCGAAGACACCAGAAACCAGAAACCAGAAACTTCTGCAATTTGCATAAGTCCAAATTCAATCTGTTAAGCATCCGAAACACACTCGAGGCCCCGAGGACCTCAACCAAACATACCAACCAGTCCTATAACACCATACAAACTTATTAGAGCCCTCAAATCACATAAAACAATGCTAAAAATACGAATCACCCTCTGATTCAAACTTAATAAACTTGAAACTTCCAATTTCTACAACTGATGCCGAAATATATCAAACCACGTCCGATTGATCCCAAATGTTGCACACAAGTCATATTAAACATTACGGACCAACTCCAACTTCCGAAATCGGATTCCGACCCCGATATCAAAAAGTTCACTACCGGTCAAAATCTCTCCAAAAAATTTGACTTTCGTCATTTCAAGCCTAAATGAGCTACAGATCTCCAAAACACAATCCGGACAAGCCCCTAAGTCGAAAATCACCCAACGGAGNCATTTCCGCATCTGCGGACCTCTAGTCGCACCTGTGAAAAAACCATCGAAGGTGCGGAAATGACTTAAGGAGGCTGGGTCTGCATCTGCGAGCAAATGGCCGCACCTGCGTGCCCGCTCCTGCAGATATCTTTCGCTTCTGCCATCTTCACGCTCCAGGCTCCGTCCGCTTCTACGCTCCATCTTCTGCAGATGCGGGTCCACTTCTACGGGCCAATCTCGCACCTGCGCCCACAGACCAAGCTTGACCAAACCACACCTGCGCTCTCCTTCTTCGGTACGTATGAGTCCTCACCTGCGGTCACCCCACCGCAGGTGCGAAGACACCAGAAACCAGAAACCAGAAACTTCTGCAATTTGCATAAGTCTAAATTCAATCTGTTAAGCATCCGAAACACACTCGAGGCCCCGAGGACCTCAACCAAAAATACCAACCAGTCCTATAACACCATACAAACTTATTAGAGACCTCAAATCACATAAAACAATGCTAAAAATACGAATCACCCTCTGATTCAAACTTAATAAACTTGAAACTTCCAATTTCTACAACTGATGCCGAAATATATCAAACCACGTCCGATTGATCCCAAATGTTGCACACAAGTCATATTAAACATTACGGACCAACTCCAACTTTCGAAATCGGATTCCGACCCCGATATCAAAAAGTTTACTACCGGTCAAAATCTCTCCAAAAAATTTGACTTTCGTCATTTCAAGCCTAAATGAGCTACAGATCTCCAAAACACAATCCGGACAAGCCCCTAAGTCGAAAATCACCCAACGGAGCTAACAGAACCGACAAAACTCCATTCCAGAGTCATCTTCACACCGTTCCGATTACGGTTAAAATCCTAAGGCTCAAGCTTCCGTTTAGGGACTAAGTGTCCCAAAACACCCCAAAAACCAAAACAAAACCTCCCAGCAAGTCACATAAGCTGAAACAGATACGAGGAAAGCAATAAATAGGGGATCGGGGCTATAACTCTCAAAACGATTGGCCGGATCGTTATAGTATTTTACTATCTATTACAAGGCCTTTATATAGGCATGAAAAGTGAAGAAAATATGTCATTGAATATGTCATTAAACATAGAAAATATGTCATTAAATATGTCATTAAGAGTATGATATTAAGATCATAGAGTAAGAGTAGACATTCACCATAATTTGATATTTCTTATAACAATAGACAAATTATAATGGAATTCTAGTTTGAAGTGCTTGAGTTGTCAGCTAAAAGTACAATACAAGGCACAAAAAGCGGCAGCTATAAATGTTTTCATAGAACAAGCAATACAGAATAAAAGCGTGAGTCAACAGTACTGGGGCAGGTAGCTGAGACATCGGAAACAAGATTAGCATCTGGAGAAAATACTAATAATGTAGTGTGACTGATCTTGTCCAAATCACACCTCACAACAAGGATATGAAACAGTCGATTGTAATAATAGTATCCCAACAATGAGTCGGGATCGAATCCACAGGGAGTTTATATGGGAGTTAGGAGTATATATTCTAGTACGTGAGTTTGAACTATCTTAATTTCCACTTCCACAAATTAGTTTTGTTTCTATTGAATTTCAGAATGCAAGGACACACCAGAGATTGTAGTGAAGTCCGCAAAATTGTCATTGCGGCCACAAAATGGGTATTGCGGACCGCATAATTTGCCTTGCGGCCGCACTTGAGATGTCACCAAAATGCCAACTCTCTGATGATAGAAAATTGGTCGTTTTGCGGCCACACTCAGTTTTTTGCTGTCCGCACAACTTGCTTTGTAGCCGCACTTGAGAGTCACCAAATTGACAATTCTATGATCACAGGGATTAAGTTGTTCTGCGGCTACAATGGGATTTCTGCACATTTTGCATTGCGGCCGCAGAACCATGCTTTACTATAGTGCCTTAATCTTTAACTTCTAGGGACTGCACAATTTCTTGTACGGCTGCAAATTCTAACAATTATGAACAGACGGTCGTTTTTCACCTAGGGCTTTAAATGTTTGCACAATTTTGACATGGAAACAACATCTAAGCATGAAAATCAACTTACCCATTCCCCTTAGAGCATTTACCAGTCTACCCACTACATATTTACCCCACATGGTTGTTCAAATAGATTCAATCAGATAAATGGTCCAAAATTTTACTAAAACTCTAAAAATTCAAAGAACTTAATTAAGATGATGATGCATACCAGATACGAATTTGTGCAAGATATGAGTGATCACAGTTGCTAAGCTTGTGAGCAGTTAATTTAACACGAAATTTCAATTTTGTGCACTTTGTGAGCTCAGAGAGGGAAAAAAGAAACAATGCCCTAGCTTTTGCTATTTATAGTGAACGAGTTCTGGCAAAGTAAGAGGGCTTGAGAGCGGCCGCACAATTCCCATTACGGTCCGCACTCCGTTACCTGAGGACCTAGTTTCCCTAGCATTTTGCGGTCCACAGAATTAGTTGTGCGACCGTAGTTTTTTTATTGTGAACCACAAAATTCGTGTCGCGGCCGCATATCAACCATTTCTATGACGGACCAACTTCAGAGAGTTGACATTTTCCACTATCAAATTGTGCAGTCCGCAATGTATTTGTGCGGCCAAAGAGAACCTTTTGCTGCAACAACCAAAATTGTGTGGTCCGCACGATACAATTGCAGTCCACAATTCTTTCCACACTTAGCCAATTTTTGTACAATTTTGTAAAGTACACTCATCCCTGCAATACACTTCAAATCCAGTTAGTACAAAAATAACACCTATATACAAAATAAGAAAACAAAAGAAAAAGAAACACGGGTTGCCTCCCAAGAAGTGCCTAATTTAATGTCGCGGCACGATGCAGATTACCGTCATTTAAAATGAATCACCGCCACAACGTGGCCATCATCAACCTTTCCCAAATAGTGCTTCACCCAGTGACCATTGACTCGGAATACTTCATTGTTTTTGTTTTTCAAGTCCAATGCACCAAAAGGTGTCACACCCACAATTTCAAAGGGATCACTCTATTTAGATTTCAGCTTTCCGGAAAACATCCTCAACCGTGAGTTTAATAACAACACAAGATTGCCCACCTTGAACTCCTTGTTCCGAATGTATTTGTCATGAAGGTAATTCATTTTCTCTTTGTACAAGGATGAACTTGCATTGGCATGGTATTGAAACTCATCCAATACATTCAAATGTGCAGCCCTCAAGTTAGCGGCTGCATCCCAATAAAGATTCAACTTCTTTAGAGCCCATTTGGCTTTGTGCTCAAGTTCTACTGGAAGATGAAAAGCTTTGCCGAATACCAACCGGTATGGAGACATTCTGATAGGAGTTTTGAAAGCAGTCCGATAAGCCCATAATGCATCATCAAGCTTCTTTGACCAATCAGTCCAGTTAGCATTCACTGTTTTGGACAAGATACTCTTTATCTCTCGGTTGGAGACTTCCACTTGACCGCTAGCTTGTGGATGATAGGGAGTTGTAACTTTATGCGTGACACCATACTTTCTAAGCAAAGTGTCAAAAGCCTTGTTGCAAAAATGCGATCCCCCATCGCTTATGATAGCCCGCGGAGTACCAAACCTTGTGAAAATATTCTTCTTCAAGAACGCCACCACACTTTTCGCTTCATTGTTGGGTAGAGCAATGGCCTCAACCCATTTAGACACATAATCAACTGCGACCAAGATGTAGGTGTTTCCACAAGAACTCACAAAAGGACCCATGAAGTCAATACCCCACACATGAAAGATATCAATCTCCAAAATGGTAGTGAGAGGCATTTCATTCTTCTTCGAGATTGCACCGGCCCGTTGACATTCATCACATCTTTTCACCACATCACTTGCATCTTCATAAAAAGTGGGCCAATAGAAATCACAACTTAGTACTTTGGCTGCCATTCTTGCTCTGCCATGGTGACCACCATAAGGCGAAGAATGGTAAGCCTCAAGAATATCACTTTGCTTTTTGTTTTCGGTACACTTCTTCTAATTACCCCATCTGTGCAAATCTGAAAAAGGTATGGCTCATCCCAATAATAATCTTGACAATCCTGTTTGAGCTTCTTTTTTTGATTTGAAGAGAACTCATCCAGGATGATTCCACACACAAAGCAGTTAGCTAGATCCGCGAACCATGACATCTCCTTCATTGAGATAGCCAAGAGTTTCTCATCGGGGAAGGATTCATTGATTTCAAGGCCATCATGCAGCCTCCCCTCCTCCTCTAATCGAGACAAGTGGTCCGCCACTTGATTTTCACTCTCATTTTGATCTTGGATGTCAATATCAAACTCTTGCAATAATAGAACCCATCTCATCAACCGAGCTTTTGAATCTTTCTTTCTCATAAGAGAGTGAAGTGCCGCATTAACCATATGAACAATAACCTTTGCACCTATCAAATACGAGCAGAACTTCTTAATTGCAAACACAATGGCAATGAGCTCTTTCTCCGTAATGGTGTAGTTGACTTGGGCACCATTCATCTTCTTACTAGCATAATAGACCGGATGAAAAATCTTGTTGATACGTTGCCCCAAAACAACCCCAACCGCTACGTCACTAGCATCGCACATGAGCTCAAAAGGGATACTCCAATTAGGAGCGGTGATAATGGGAGTGGTTGTCAACTTGAACTTTAGCAAGTCAAATGCTCTCATGCAATCGTCATTGAAGTGAAACTTCGCATCTTTCTCTAAGAGCTTGCACAACAGGTTCACCACTTTAGAAAAATCCTTGATGAAGCACCGGTAAAACCCCACGTGACCTAAGAAACTCTGCACGCCTTTCACCTAAGTCTAAGGTGGAAGTTTAGAAATCACCTCAATCTTTTCTTTGTCGACTTTTATGCCATTCTTTGAGATCTTTTGGCCAAGGACAATGCCTTCCTCAACCATGAAATGACACTTCTCCCAATTTAGCACCGAGTTAATTTCTTCATACCTTGCCAATACTCTATCCAAATTTCCCAAGCAATCATCAAAGGAATCCCTAACCACCGAGAAGTCATCCTTGAAAACTTCAAGGTAGTCCTGTACCATGTAAGTGAAGATCGCCATCATACACCTCTAAAAAGTCACCGGTGCATTACATATGTTGATACCCAATTTTGCCCTCCTATATTTTTCAAAATATATATATACTTTCAAAATAGCATTTTTGCATCATTATTTAGTTTACAAACCTATACAAGCATTTTCTATAATTTTCCATAATATTTAGAGCTTTTCCGCTACTGGTTGTTCCTCTATGGTATCACTTAGTACTTGCCTAAACATGGTAATTACTATCTCTCTGATTCTGCGCATTCAATTTCAATCATTTGAATCTGGGCCATTCTTGATGCGAGCATTGCCCTGAGTTCATCTAAGCTCTTGGGAACTTTGACGCATCAAGGTTTCTGGGTTCTTATGGATCTTTCGTTCTTTATTGTTGTCCGTTAACTGGTAAGGTACTTGACTCTTGAAATTTCATCCCTATGTGCCTTTGATTTGCATGTGTTCTCGCCTCTAAACTTCCTGGCTCAATATGTTTTTCTGGATTACTTTTGTGCACGATTTTGTTAATTCTACTTTGTTCTAAATCTTTTAGCATCTAACTTCTTCCTAATGCTACTAGTTCTGAGTATGCCTAAGTCCGACTTGGATAATCTGATCCTCTTAAGTGTATGGGTGTCTGGATGTTCCCTAATACATGCTTACTTGTTTTGTCCTTAATCTCTATAGTGAATGTTTCATACTTGTGTTAGAACTTCCTGTGTTAATTGTGACATGTTCACCTGCTATTCTGTCACTCAGCATGATCCCCCTACCCCATCAGTGATTGACTAAGATCTTGACAGTTATCTCAACTTGATTTCTCTACCCTGTTTGAACTATTTTGCTTTATGACTTAACTTAGATCTTCTCTAGTAGATTAGTCTATTATATCAATCCTAGAATACCTACATGTGTTTGCTATCACACACTTTCCTGAATCTCTGCAATGTCTGTCTTGCATGTACAATGTGTTGCAATTTGTATTAAAACCATTTTATATCGACTATGATCTTGCTTCCATGCTAATATGTTTCCAATCTGTCTTTTGTTCATTCGATACCTCTCTCTTCCAGTTTTTATCACAATGTCTAAATACTTATTAACATGACCCTAAGATGCATGCTTAGCTTAATCCGAACCTCTTAGGTCTCAATCAGTTTAATGTCATGAATGATAATCTATGTATATCTTGCAAACATGTTTCTTCCCTAATTTCTTTCAATATGAGGCTATCTATCTGGTGCTTTGCTGTCCTGCTGAACCTACTGGCCTATTTGATTAATTACTCTATATGCTCAATTTGGCTCTGTCTACTTTAGGATATGAATGTATCTCCTAACTTCTGTCCATTTTCCTCATTGGCAACTTATGCTATTCTAAATTCTCATTCTTAGTTGGCTGAAAGCCAATGTTATCTAGGTTCTATTGTTGGCCTCCCTAGTATGAGTACTGCTCGGGGTCCCATTGAGGCCCTTGTGAACTCTGACATACTAAGGCTTGGTCCTTATCACTCCCTCAACCTCCAAAACTGTTCCTACTATTCCACTTCCCCTGTCATGTACTGTGTATCTGAATTTGGTTGTTTCAAGTGGTGCAACACTTGGTGCTGTGGTTAAGTAAATTGGTTTAGACTCTCTTATGGACCCTTGAGTCCTGTATTGAACGCGGCTCTTCGTTGAAGGCTTGGGTACGCTGTAAGAGATGTTGAAAGCCCATGCAATGCTGGGTATTTATTTGGGCCTACTGTGGGCCTGTTCACTGTTTTGTAATATTGTTACTTTACTCATTATTGGGCCTGTAATAATCTTTGTATAAACAATCGGGGTTGTTAGTAAAAGGAAATGGGGTAGATTTTAATAATTACATGTGATGGGTAGATAACATGCCAATAGGACTTAATAATGTGTTTGCTATATGTGTCGTTCACTCTCTATGTACACTATAGAAATCATGCCATTAGGAGAAGCACACACTCACACTACTTGTCTACTAGCAAAGCATGAGCTCAAATGCTTCAATTATCCTTGTTGCTACATGTTATTAGAAAACATGCCCATAGGAAATAAATATCGTTGAACTTTCCTTCAATTTGCATTGCTGCAGCATATATACTAGAAAGCATGCCTATAGGATTTGGATCACTTCATTTGCTACTGTATCGCACTGATCACTAGAAATCAGGCCTATAGGATTTTGATCATTTCATTTGCTATTGTATCGCATTGTTCACTAGTAACCATGCCTATAGGACTAAGTATAACAATAAAATAAGTTCCAAGCGTCAACTGTTAGAGATCCTGCCTATAGGGTATAATTACTCGTTCTATATTAATGATGTACCTCTAAAAACTATTTACTGCTTGTTTATGCCACTGTCATGAAGCATAAGTAATTATGGGCTCCTCCCAATGATCTTCAATATTCCTTACTGCGTAAGTCACCTAGACACAACATGGTTAATAATTGGAAACTTGTAATCTCAATAATCAACATGTATACTCCTGTCTATGAGCACTAACTGGCCTCTGAAACTGCTTGTGTGCTTTGATGCCTTGTCACATAGAAATCATGTCTATAGGGCTTAAGGTTCTTAATTCGGAATTGCCTAACATGAAAACTTGTCTTGCGTGCATTTGTTTCTTAAGTGTGGAGGCAAACTTGAGCTCTTAATTGTCCATACTTGAAGTACAATGTATTTTTGTATGTCACCTAGTTTTGACATTTCTGAGCAGCCTAAGTAAGGTCTAGAACCACCCAAATAGAGGTCCAAT